>JAXIVJ010000438.1:90000-238005 GCA_036785665.1 Chirona hameri | reverse complement strand
CATGTTCCAGGGGCGCTATATGCTGTCATGGGACGCCCTAGGAGGGGCGCAATGTGCCCGAAAGAGGCGGTCTTTATTATCTAGGGGCGCACTTTGATTCCCGGGGGCGGCATCATCTTATGGGGGGGGGGGGCACACTACACCTGACAAGGGCGGTGTTTCATGCTCCAGGGGCGCTTTACAATGTCATGGGGCGCCATCTGATGGCCACAATATGCCTGAAGGGGGCGGACTTTACTTTATTTTATGTCAAGGCAGCGATTTTATCTGATGGAGGGGCGCACTGTACCTGACAGGGGAAGCTCATCATGTTTCAGGGGCGCTATACGCTGGCATGGGGCGCCCGTTACGGACCGAGCCGCTCATTTGCCGCTCCCGGGCGGCTGGAAGTGTAAGGCCGCCATAGGGAAAATGGACTAAATTCGTAATATAATCATGTTTACAACGTATTCTTCAGGAAATGTGACAAACGTACCCCCATGTTAATAATAATATATAATTTATTAATAATAATAATATAGAAATATTTAATAATACCATTGTTCAGACATAAGCTAACCAATTCCGGTACTTTGTAACTGTTGTGGTTGGTCCGCCTTTTTGTATTATATAAATAATTATTGGTCATATTTAACATTACAAATGTCCGAAAACGCCTCCTCCCTTGATCAGTTGTGGTTATTGAATGAACAACGCAAATTGTTTGAAACAAACGTACCCCCGTTCTATATAGAAAATGCGCCGGGAATCCAATGCTAACATTCATCTTCCTGTAGCGTTGCATGGTTGTCCGCCAAATTGCATTGCATTTGCAAATTATTGCTGGCAACGGCAAATAATTGGCACATGCTTTCCATTTGGAGGTCACACATCAGATCGGGCCAACTTTGTATAGTCTGGTGTTTTACTCTAGCCATTCTTGATGTTTCAGGCAAATATTTTGTTCAGGGGCCCTTGTAAGGTCCCATGAAGTCATCCGAAGTCGCCAACACCTTTTTTGTCAATAACGCACGACATAATGAAGGTAGAGAAGACAAACACCAATGCGTTTGTCTCGTCAAGGCACGTCTCCCAACATGCAATATCACCTAATTGGATCACCACTTGACGTTGACCTGATGTCAATTTGGTTTAAGTTGACCTAACCTGGTCAACTCGAAAATTATTCAAAGCGCCTTGACAAGACAAACACGATGGCGTCAAACTTATTGCCTTATCTTTATTAGGTAAAAAGTTATTTGTGAAAAACAGTTTTGACAAAAATAGCCTTTTTGACCTTTGATGAATTGGATCACCACTTGACATTGACCTCATGTTAATTTGGTTTAAGTTGAACTAACCTGGTCAACTCGAAAATGATTAAAAGTGCCTTGACAAGACAAACACGATGGCGTCAAAATTATTGCCTTATCTGTATTAGGTAAAAAGTTATTTGTGAAGAACAGTTTTGCCAAAAATAGCCTTTTTGACCTTTGATGACCTCTAAATGAGCCTAAACTGTTCACTTGAGCTAAAATGTGAGGACACCTTAGCGATTGCATTGTTCAAGAGCTTTCTATTGCTTTTTACGTTTGTTCCTGGATGTCATAGTTCCCGTGATATTTTGGGGTTTTCGAAGCTAAGTCCTAAAACAGGAAAATCTGACCTTTGATGACCTCTGGTGACCTCAATATTGACCTAAGCCAAAACATGACTGAAATAGTTTCAAAATGATTTTTGACGAGATTTCGAACAGTAGGTCGAAAGGTAAAGGAAGGGTAAAGGTAGGTAGGAAATCGCGCCAACAGTTGCCAGACGAAAACGTACACATTTATAAAATATTCCACTCATGATCGCCCAGGAAATAGGAATCCAAACGGTTTTTTAATAATTTACTTTTTGCCAGTCCCATATTAAAGGAAATAGTTCACCTTCAACATTAGTTTTAAACTGAGACAGCAGTTAAGTAGTCCGTGTTGGGAAACCCCTATCTGCAAGTTTGCTTGACTGAAAAGACTCTCCAGCCGAATATATTTGATTTTGTGGCGAAGGAATGCGGTGCTGGCGAAAGATTGTGGTCTAGACCTAACCCGGGCAGAGGCTATACCGTCAGCCAATCAGCTTGCAGCTGGTGCTAGCAGGCGAACCGCCGGCCGCCGGTTGGCACATCTCTAATGCGAGTCTATCCTTACACGACTACTTTCGAATCTGATTGGCTGAGCCATTTGTTAAATTCGCGTGACGTCAGGACTCTGACGCAGAGAGTATGCATATAGTTTTGATAAACAATAATAATGTACTGCCTTCTGTCCTTAATCGGCGCGATATAAGGCCATTTTTGACAATATAAAAATAAATTGTATTAAAAAATATAATCAAATCGTGTTTGAGAAAATTTTCCAAGGTGAACTATTTCATAGACAATAAGCGCAAGGTATTGCAGAATCAATATTTGTGTACCATATGACAATTCATTTTCCGTGGACATCCGCTAATGACCCAGAAATACGATGAGTTCATATCATGGGACCTCCAGGCCATCGTTCCCCGACGCCTCGGAGAGGCACAATATACCTGAAAGGGACGGCTTGTATTCTTCAGGGGCGCTCTTCCATGCCGGGGGCGGCATCATCTGATGCAGGGGCGCACTGCACCTGACAGGGGCGGCCTGTCATGTTCTGGGGGCGCTTTACAATGTCATGGGGTGCTCGCATCTAATGGAAGGGTGCGCTATTTGCCTGAAATGGATGGTATCTTAATTTTTATTGGCGTTCTTTGAAGCAAATGGGCGGCCTCATCTGCCGGGGGCTGCTTTATCCCCGAGAGGGGCGGTTCAGCATATTTTTAACTGGGGAGGCAAAGTGCCATCCCTGGGGAGGAATTCTTCATGACTGGGAGGCAATTGCCTCCCCAGTTACTACGTATGTTCAAATACTTGGGGGGCTTGGGGGGGGGGGGGCTTGGGGTAATGGAACCTTCGGGCGGGGGTTATTGACTTGCTAAGTGAGAAATTATAGTCGATTCGTTCGATGATGACGGATAACGCACATGCTGCACTCTGCGCGCTCTGTTTCAGTGTTACCAGTTACCACAGGTGGGTAATGCATTACCACAAAGAACATCAAAGCTGATTTTAAAGAATGTAGGATTTGCGGTACGGTTTAGGTGCTTTTATACTCTGGTCTCTGGGAACCACTATTTTTGTTTTACTAAGAGCAACAGCACACATGTCTACTTATATTCCTGTCCCTAGATGGCACTAGTAGTAAACGCCTGAAGATATGCTGTACCGCATAGCATGAAGCCGAAGACCGCGGTCTGCGCATTGGGGGAGGGGGTAAAGAGTGCAAAGGGGAGCAGCTGCGGATCCAGAACGGGAGTTGGAGGGGGGACAAAATTCAAAAAAGTTTCACACAATTCTGAAAACTCATCGGATTTCGCTTGCTTATACATTGATAGCTGATTTAAAGCAAACTTTTCTTAGTAAAAGTTGCTTAGATTTGCTTCTATATCAGGAAATACGTCAATTTTGCGCCGATTTCAGGCGGTGGGGGGTCAATTTCCCATTTTTCCCAACCGTAGGTAGATCCGCCACTGAAGGAGAGTGTATAGCGCCCCTGGAACATGATAAGCCGCCCATGTCAGCCGGTCATTAAACAAGGGGGTAACCATACCCGTGCCGCTGAGAACCACTGCCCTACGGCAAGCACCTAAGTGATAAGATGTCGTTGGCATACGGATTATCTCCAAGGCCACTGATTCACAAAGTCCAAAGTCCATCGCGTACCACGCGATCCAATGCTTTGCCGCAATGCAATGTGAACCCAAATGCTGATAACAGGTAAAGGGTCACCTTGAGACCAGTTGGGAAGCTAGTACCTAGCCTCCAGAAACAAATACAGCTAGGTCCATCTTACAGTCGATAGTCTCCAATATAGGTATAATAGCAAACACTCACTAACAGGCTCTAGATTCCCCTACAGGTTCAGAGCGACCAAACTTTGCGTCGGGCTAAGCCGTATACAAGAGCTCCGCCACGTTCCGATTTTTTTTTGTTGAGGGGTGGGGGCAGAGGCATTCTGAAGTCAATTTTTCCCATGCAACGCCCATAGGCGTAATGTTAAAAGTCCAACAATTTGGGAGGACGCGTCCCTCCCCCCCCCCCCCCCCCCCCCCCCTGTGGCGGAGCCCCTGGTCATATATGACTTAAGTAAAGCTTCAGTGACTTTAGTATACCATATGCAGCGCATGTGTAGTGCTTGACCGTGTTCAACTGACATGCCCTCGGCCCTGCGGCGGGCTCTGGCCCGTGTTGTGACGTTAGGTGATGTAGCCTCGGACCTGCGGCGGGCTCTGGCCCGTGTTGTGACGTTAGGTGATGTAGCCTCGGACCTGCGGCGGGCTCTGGCCCATGTTGTGACGTTAGGTGATGTAGCCTCGGCCCACCGGCCACTCGCTTCGCTGACCCGATACCTGTCCATGGTCCAGCTGCGGTTCGGCGGTCAACCGCAGGCTCTAAGCCCCGCCCCTTTGATCATGCGTCATCACATGGCAGGCGTCTTATGAACACTGAATGCCGCGATGCGCTACTTAACCCGCGAGTTACTGGGGGGGGGCTATTTCCCCCCCCCCCCTCCCGTTATTTTGCAATAACTCCTAAACGAACACCGGTATCGTAACCAAACTTGCAGTACCTTCTCTCACATCAATTCGACACATGTTGGCAAAAGGAAAAACATGAGGCTATGATAGGTCAACCGGGAATGACGTCAGGGTGACGTCATGTTCTTCGGTTTTTGTTGCAAAATAATGGTTTGCGGAAAACGCTGGCAAAGATACGATATTTGAGATAAACTAAATTGTTTTAAATCAAATTACTGACAATAGACTGCGCTATCAAACTGCTATCTCGATTTTTTTTTTTTTAATTCAAAATTTTGAGCAATCCAAATACATTTTGTTTCTGTTTTTACAATATTTTCAAACAAAATCAGAGTTATCCAAAAATCGGAGGAAAAAAAAAATCGAAGGAATGCGGCGCATATATGATTTACCGTACCGTCTGAAAGTGCCAGCACTGCCAGGGAGCATGCGCAGACCAATAACGCACACCATAAAATTAATAATTTACGACCTTCTGTCCTGAGTTGGCGTGATGTAGGACCATTTTTGAAAAGAAAAAAAGAAACTGTATTAAAAAATATAATAAAATCGTGTTCTGAAGAAAAAAAATCCGAAGGTGAACTATTTCCTTTAAAGGGACACTCCCACCTTAATATTAGTTTTGAGTTGAGATAGCCATGTTGTTGGATTTGCATTGAAATTAAGTAGGGTAGCAGTTAAAACAACCACATAGGTCTAATACAAAATAAATTCGAGCTTGGTCTTGACAATTGTAACGAATAAACCCCACGTGTATTTGAATAGGGGTCTAAAGCCGATGACGTCACCTCTCTTTACCAAACGGTGATGATAGTCGACTTGTTTTAAGGTTAGACTTGGAGATATTTGCGTGTTTCAAATGGTTTGGTAACTGGTTTGTTTTGTAGTCAAAGCGCCAGAATTGTCTCGAAATAATTGTGCCATACTTTGGCAGCGTAAAGGATTTCTGTATAGCTCTCTAGAGCTCAATATGACGTCATCAACCCAAATATTAAAACTTAACTTTTTATGAAATTGAGCGTTTGCGAGAAACAAATGTCATAATCATGTTCGGCAGCAATGACTTCATATTTTGCACCACAAACGGCGTACATTTGACAACTTTTGGGAAGGTGGGAGTGTCCCTTTAAAGGAAATAGCTCACCTTCAACATGGGTTTTGAACTGAAATAGCAGTTTTATAGCCCGTGTTGAGAAATCCTTATCTGGAATTTTTCTTGGCTGAAAAGACTCTCCAGCCGAAGATATTTGACTTTTTGGCGAAGGAATACGGCGCATATTTGATGTACCGTACCGTCTGAAAGTGCCAGCACTGCCATGGAGCATGCGCAGACCAATAACGCACACCATAAAATCAATAATTTACAACCTTCTGTCCTGAATTGGCGCGATGTAGGACCATTTTTAAAAAAGAAAAAAAGAAACTGTATTAAACAATATAATAAAATCGTGTTCTGAAATTTTTTCCGAAGGTGAACTATTTCCTTTAAAGGAAATAGTCCACCTTCAACATTAGTTTTAAACTGAGATAGCAGTTTTGTAGCCCGTGTTGAGAAATCCTTATCTTGACTGTTTTCTTGACTGAAAAGACTCTCCAGCCGAAGATATTTGACTTCTTGGCGAAGGAATGCGGCGCATATATGATATACCGTACCGTCTGAATTGTGCCAGCACTGCAGGGAGCATGCGCAGACCAATAACGCACACGATACAATCAATAATTTACAACCTTCTGTCCTGAATTGGCGCGATGTAGGACCATTTTTAAAAAGAAAAAAAGAAACTGTATTAAAAAATATAATAAAATCGTGTTCTGAAATTTTTCCCGAAGGTGAACTATTTCCTTTAAAGGGAATAGGTCACCTTGAAAGTTGTCTTGAAGTTCAACCATTAGGTGCATCTTGAGCTCAAAACTATGAATATGACTTTGGTTTGGACAACTGATGGATATATGTGGAGAAAGAAGTAAGTTTCTCTTTCTATTTCACGAGAAATCGTACGATAGCAGCTGGCGTTCTGGCTCCGCCCCGCTCCGCCTGACGCCAAGTACAGTCTGACTAGTGGCCGCCGCGCCGCCCGGGCGGCTGAGCGGATATTAACGAGGCGTCGTGACCAGAGACTACGTGCCAGAGAGTGCACCTTCCTCCGGCGGCGCGGCGGCGAGCGTTCATTCCCCGATCGTGGCCCGGAACAGCGGGATTGAAATCGGGTCCACTAGTCCTGTGTCGCAATTACTTAACGTAGAGAGGTAATTATTTCACCACAAACCATTCTTAGATCTGCTCTACAAATCTGCCATCTCAGTCCAAAACCCCATGTTAAAGGTGAACTATTCCCTTTAACCCTATTTGTAACAGGGGGGTGGATTCCGCCCCCCCCCCCCCCCCCCCCTCATGTTTTTCGCAGATATCTCCAGAACGGCTGGGAGCAGGCCCATGACATTTTGGGACTTTATGAATTGAATACCGCATTTGGAATCAAAATTTTGAGTTCTTAACCTGAACAGAGGCGGTTCCAGGGCACAGTTTTGGGTGGGTTCGGAGGCGACATTTGGCGATAATACGGAAATGCGATCTTCACGGTTTCTTCCTAACTGCCTCAAGTATGAAGGAGTTTCATCAGTTTACGGTGATTGCAACAAGTGCAAATTAGTTGATGTTAATGAAATACCATACAAATTGCATGGCAGAGGCGGTTTCAGGGGGCTTGAAAAGGGGGGGGGGTTTCCAGGAAGTATTCAATGCTTGGCGGGAAGCCAATAGAGCAATGTAAGGGGCATTTATAGCTATCAAGATGTAAAAAATAGCTTCTGCTTCCATTATTTGCATAATGTATTACATATAGAGTTTCAGGGGCGTGTTCAGGCACATGCAAAGGGGGGTGACTGGCATGGTGATGACGATATGCCAACGATAACGGCGCAATAGATGGTTAGCTTATAATGATATATGCACATATGAGGCTAGAAAAGGGAATAGTCATTTTTGTGCAGAGGCGCGCTCAGGAATGGAAGAAAGGGGGTCATATTATTGCAAGGAAACTAAGAGGCATGGGCGTACAATGACATAACATACTGCTTTTTTCGGATGAAAAACGCACCACAGGGTACTCTACGAACGATTATAAGATAATAGGCGAGTCCAGGTAGGGTAAAAAGGGGGTAAGCAATGTTAATTGAAGTTGTAAGTGAAATAGTCACTGTTGACTAGTTAGTATCATAATAGCGGATAATATGCTTATCAAAAGGTCTTGCGCCGCCCCAGTTTGGATCCTGGATACGCCTATGATGAAGTGCAACATGCAAAAAGGAACTATCTACGATCAGTAACATATTTATAGTGCTGGGTAGCAACTTGTCTACGGTTAATATTGTTTTCCAATTTGACCTCCCTTTTTCACTAACCTGGTCCCGCCTATGGCACAAAAAAATATGATTTATAACTGTTTTGTCTAATGTCAGAATCACATACCATTTCATTTATTAAAAAAACATCACAAAATGATTTTATTACGCATTTACTTCACCCCCATATTGAGTGACCTGCACACGCCTATGATTTTTGAATTTTTAAACGTCACCGTCATATGTCAATTTCCAATTCAATCTCTATCGATTCCTATAAGTTGCGCTAAAATCGGTTAATAAACATGACAGCTATGTTGGATCAAAAATACCACTAAAATTTGTAGTTTTTGCCCCCCTGTTGCCCCCCTATCAAAAATGTTGATTTGTTTATTATTTAGAAATGTAGATCGTGTTGAGGGGAACCAAACGTCGTTTCATCTTTGAAAATCGGACGGGTAGATCTCGAGATCTCCGGGGGGGGGGGCGGAATCCGCCCACAAAAAAAAATTGCACAACCAGCACCCACTAACGAAGGAATGCATGAGCACAGTGAACATGTTCTCGATCCGCCTGTGAAAAAATAGCTGGTAGACAGTGTGCAAACCGACGCTATGACTGTTTTAATCAGTTTAATGGAATGTCTTCGTGTCTGGCCCTGGGGGTGGGGGTAGATTCTGCCCCTCGTTATCTTCCGAACCAATAACCGCAGCGAGACGCGCAAGGCGGCAATCGAAAGCTCTCAATGAGACACCTCTAAAGCATACGCGAAATTGTCAAAATAGGGTCACATGTCAGGTAAAAGGTCAAAATCGAGGTATTTGAGTTGATGGACTATACTTTCCATTCAACGCCTTAGATTGCGACTAGTATCGCACAAAGTGATCTCAAAGATATAATACATCTCCCACATAGACGAAAGTGAAATTGTAAGCGAAGGTCAAGGTCAGGTGACAAAAGGTCATGTATTGGAAAGAAGTCTACGAAAGTCATGCGACACATGTTTTATGGGTTATGTTACACGTAAAATTCGATATTAGTAGCCATTTTCCCCATATAATGGCCCTTAGGTGAAGTTCAGGTCAAGGTTAGGTGATGAGTTCACATTTTTTAATTGATTGATCCATTTAACAAAGGCGTGTTTCTAAACCAGTTTTGTCTCAAAAATACAGAGGTGGCATTTATTTGTCTGTATCTGGTCACAAAAGCAAGAAAACGCAACTTTAATATTCTTTTTTTGAAGAAAATTGTGATTTTGTGATTTTTTCCCGAAAAAAAAAATCAGGGGTAAAAAACAATTTCATTATAATCATCTTATTTCTGAGTGAAGGGCTGGAAATGGGGTGAAATTAATGCCATTTTCAGAATCAGCGCCTAGAATCAGCCTTAAAACTACTCAAGAACGCAAAAGGCAATCTCAGGTCAATGACCTCGGTTGACCTGAAAGGGTCATGACCTCAGCTTATATCATGTATCAATCAGCTCAGCTCAGCTTGTATCATTTCACGTTCCATTTCGGCCAGCCATAGTCCTAAGAGGCGAATTAGCAAACCAATTGCATGCTCAGCATGATATAACCTTGTCATGACGTCACCTGACCTGGCATACACTGATCATTTTTAGGCTCCCCTCATTCCTGTCTTTCATTTGAACACAAAATTACCCTTCTATCCCAATTGGTTTTCGAGCTAGAGGTTATGGCCCGTTTTGACCTCCAGTTGCATCATATTGCCGAGGCCTGTTCACGGAGTCTGCGGCCGCCGCGGCTCCCGCGGCCAAGAGGGCGGGGCTTAATCGTCAGCCAATCACGAAAGAGCAGATCCGGGAGGAGATACTCTCCGCTCTGCGGCTCCTGCGGTTGCTCAGAGCAACCGCAAAATAACTTCGACATAAATGGCGCGCGTCTGACAAAGGTTGCGCACTGTTTTGTTGATATCGCGGCTCACTGGCGGTTGTTTGACCAAAAATGACAACTCTTAGTGACTTAGATATTCATGTAGTTGTGGTTTTGAAAAACATTGAGGGTTTTCATGAAATTGCCTATTCGTTGCGAACGCTACACGCGTCAATTATCGGACGCCACCAGCGGCCGCAAGTGTTAAAAGTTGTTCAAATTAAGCTCCGCCTCCTGGCCGCAGACCCCGTGAACAGACCTGTGTTGCGAGGGCAGCAATCTCCACTTACAACAGCGCCACCTATCCTGTTAAGTTACCGTCCGCAGCGCCATCTATCGAAAACAATCTGCCCGAGACCCCAGACGGCCAGTTAGGAAGAAGGGGCAAACAATGCACGTCGGTACCTATATCGGTCGTTTGCTCCCCATAACCTCCAGTCGTCTCAATCTCATGTCACGCGTTTATCTGTCTTATGACCATCCGGCAGTCGGCAGCCACCTCGCAGGATTACGCAACGCCAAAAAAGTTGTATATCAGATTTCCCATATCAAATTAGAAATTGGCCATACAATCCTCGAATGTTTTTTAGTTTACTTTCTCAGAGTTCAATATATAGTAGGTACTAGTGTTTGCAACGTGACATCAGATGTAATAATTTGTTAAGTATTGGATAAGACTTATAGAATGAAGTGATGGAATAATTAAACGTATGCATGGTGTGCAATACGCGGAACTAACGCCGGGCGGCGGAGCGCTCGTCCGGGCCTGCTGCCATTGGGTTTTCGGTATTAAACTGCACATTTCTAAGTTTAGCAAACTATAAGGAGTAACAAGTATGTTCTCTGGATACTGTTAGATTATGCAATGTTGTAGCATTCTACACTATTGCCAAAAACCTGACACCACCGCCAACGCAGCTAGACATTTTAAGATAAAATTTTTGGTTTATTTCCAATGTTAGATCTCGGGAATTCGCCTGATTTAGGGTGAACGGCGGCGCAATACCAAACATATCTTAACCCTCGCCCTACGCCTGACAGCCCAACAGAAAAGTTTTAAAGCAAATTGCAAACGCAATTCACCAAAGATACAAAATGGCATTTTCTTTCAAATGAAAATCTCGGATTTTCAAAATGTTGTTTTTTACCCCTAAAATAAATATAAAAAAAACGGATTTTTTTTGTAAGAATCCCCACAAAATCAAAGTTTTCAAAGATTTTAGAAAAACCGGAATATGTCTGAGAACTGAGTATGGACAATACCCATACCAAATTTCAAAGCAATATCTTCATTTTTGACCGAGTGATGGCTCCCCAAGTGTAAGCAACTGATGACGTCATTTTTTAATGACTTTTTGACAAGATACGAACGAATAATTACCTTTTCTGTATTTCTGAGCCAAAACTGGTCTAGGAAAATGCCTTTTTATTTACATTCATCAATTTCTAATTAAGGTTTTCTGAAGAGCAAAATCGCTGTTCTGGACGTGGTAAATCCGAAGTCATTCACTTGACCTGGAAGGTCATCCGTTGATCTGAAACCTAAAAATCGCATACTGTTAGATTCCTCTCATGACAGGCAACATGCTGGTCCTTACCGCATTGCTCTAAGTTGCTTGGTTTGGAAGTTAACAGGGGGGTCTATCAGCCCCCCCCCCCCCCCGTAGGGCGGTGAGAAAAAAAAACTACTGTAGGGCGAGGGTTAAAAAGTAAGGATATCAAAAATGTTATTTGGCTCCTGAGAGAAGACCCTTCAATTACCATACCAACTAAATTTGAGCCCTCCACCTTCGATACCATGGTCGCTTTGCCAGGCTGATTGCATGCAATGCTTCGCTCAAGGTTACTATAACGCTTCGCTTACAACTGAACGTAGATGTCAGCTGGTTCTTATATTAGCGTAAACAATGGTTTTGTCAATTAAGGACGAATAACACTCGAACGCGATGATTAAGGAACATCTCATCAAATTTAACATCATTTACCTAAGCTGAAAACCAAATAGTTAATATTTAGTGAGTTATATTTTCGTGAAACACTGCGACGGTGCTTCCACCTATTGGCCCATTATATATATATATATATATATATATATATATATATATATATATATATATATATATATATATATATATATATATATATATATATATATATATATATATATATATATATATATACCTATTATTATGTATTATTCCACCTACCCATTGAACTGAACCTGGAATGCTAGTGCCGGGTACGGCACACGATGAGAGTGCGGCACCCGGTATCCGATGCCGGACTGTCGCAGTGTGATGTGTCGGTGTTGTACGTGGCTGGTCACCAGCCTGAACAAGGTTCTCCGTTTCCCTAGCAGACTTCTGCCTTACGCAACCCTGCCGCGTCTTATATCGGTACTGCCGCGTCTTATATCGGTACTGCCGCGTCTTATATCGGTACTACCGCGTCTTATATCGGTACTGCCGCGTCTTATATCGGTACTGCCGCGTCTTATATCGGTACTGCCGCGTCTTATATCGGTACTGCCGCGTCTTATATCGGTACTGCCGCGTCTTATATCGGTACTGCCGCGTCTTATATCGGTACTGCCGCGTCTTATATCGGTACTGCCGCGTCTTATATCGGTACTGCCGCGTCTTATATCTGTACTGCCGCGTCTTATATCGGTACTGCCGCGTCTTATATCGGTACTGCCGACTATCGGTCTCCGTCTCGAGTCGTCTCATGGCCGCCTCGGTCCTTACATTCGGTCCATCCTTTCCGTCCTCCGCCGAACCGACCACCACCAGAGAAAACGCACGTATCGGCGTATGGGTGCATCACATCATGTATTGGTTTACGACCTGGGCCTCTCCTTCTTCTCCTTGTACAGGGCGAGCAGGGACACGTTGGCGACCTTCACGATCTTGAAACGCACACCTGCGAACGGGAGGGCCGCGGTCAGACGAGATCGGCAGTGGATGCAACAGCCGGGGATTCAAAATTGAGCCGATACCAGACCAGGAACCAGCCTGCCAACAAACACTTCGGGACTGACATGGCCCTAAGGAAATAATTCAGGATGGCGCATATATTACACACTGCATCCACGTCAAGGCCAGATCAGCTTACATCAAACACTGCATGCTGCACTAAGTCCCAGCCTCCTGGGTATCGCCAGTCGCCATGGTCATCGCCACTCATGCCGCAAAATGCACCCGGAAATTAACGCCAAAAACATCCTCAAAGCTAAATCGAGAAGAAAGAAAACACGAGTCCCGAGTTGTCTACACTGCGTCGAGCACCCGTGCCGTCGGGGGGGGGGGGGCGGGGGCACAGTGGGCCCGTCAGCCTAAAATGCGCTGGAAATTCAGATTTGACGACTTCTTGAAATTTGTAAGTATTTATGTTTTCTTAGACTTATAATCGACTAAACCACACGTTGTTTTTTACAGTGAAGTGGTCAATAATGTGCCTCCAAAGTCATCATTTTCAGGAATAGCCCTGTATGTCTTGCTTGCAGAATACAGCCATGATGTTTGGTCAGCTTTTTTTGCGGAACGGATACGCCATTTCACTTAACTCCTGGGGCATTCCAGGACAGATCGACAAGCGAAAACCCCAAATTAACACCCTACATCTCAGATTTCGAAAGTGTTATAGGAGTTATCTGGGATGCCAAATCGCGTTGTGCAAGTTTCAGGTCGATTGAAGTTACGACTGCTGAGTTATAGCCTCCGGCATTTTCGTGAGGTCACCTTGCATGACTTAGCCGATCAGCCAATAACTCCACAACAAATTATCCAATTCCTAGAAACCCATACATTTTCTGAATGGCAATGAAGTGAGGAACATCATCCCAGGCCCAGCTTTGTTTAGTCTGGATTCCGACTAAATGACCCGTGACCTCGGGTGACGCCGACCTCGACACGAGCGCAGTGGAAATAATTTTGCTTTATATTTGCAAAATATACTTTGGTAAGTTGTCTTTGCACAGAAGGAAAAAAATGGAGATGGGTACTTTCTATAAATGTACTTATTACTCAAAATTACGCGTTCTCTTTTGACACAAAGATGTAAAAAAGTAATTGACGAACTTGAAGTTGCTCGAAACTATTAATGGTGACCTGGTTAGGCCAACTTAACAATTTGACCTCCAGGTCAAGGTCATTTGGTGACCCAGGTAGGCCATGTTGCATATGGGGCGACGCGACAAACTGTTCGACGAGACAATTCGACGAGACAAACACGGTGGTGTCATTCGCACGTCTCTATATGTATTATATGAAGAGTTACTGACAAAAAAGTGCTGCTGACCTCAGCTGACCTCAGCTGACCTTACAGAGGTCACTGAGCAGCAACTGCACCTGGGTCATCCAAGAAATTCAGCAAACTTAACCTTCAAGTGGCTTATATTGCAACCTGAAACCTTCCGTGTGACACAAACCGCCAACAAATGTCATGCGACAATTAATAGTTTTGTTTTTGTGTTGGTGAAAAGATAAAAACGCATTATTTTGAGCATTTAAGTACATTTATAGAAAGTACCCATCTCCAATGTTTTCCCTGTGCAGACAACTTACCAAAATATATATTAAAAATATAAAACAAAATTATTGTGACTGCGCTCGTGTCAAGGTCAGGTCAGGCCGCCAGAGGTCCGGGTCATTTAGTCAGAATCCACCAGAAAAATACACCTGGGCCTGGGATGATGTTCCTCACTTCATTGCCATTCAGAAAATGTATGTGTTTCTAGGAATTGGATAATTTGTTGTGGTGTTATTAGATCAGTGTCCTAGCATTGGGAAATTTGGGTGGAAAATGACACCCTATGGATACTATTTTTCCACTCTTTTTCCTGAGTTTTACTGTGAATTTCCCACTCCTTATTTTAAAATGTATTGGATAATTGGAAACCTGATACTGATTTATGGATGTAATGATAGGGACAGCCTGTGGACGAAAAGACAGGTAAAAATTGGCATAGGTAATAACTAATTTTGGTGAGCAGGTAATCGGGTGATAAAGCCTGGTACATATGCTTTTTGGTTTAATTTTCCACTCTTTATACTTATTTTAGTCCAGAGTTTTCCACTCCGCACCCCACCTCCAAAGCAATTCTAGAAGCCTGTATTAGATGATTGGCTAAGTCATGCAAGGTAACCTCACACAAATGCCGGAGGCTATAACTCGGCAGCCTCAACTCCAATCGAGCTGAAACTTTCACATCGCGATTTGGCGCCCCAGGTAATGTAGGGTGTTACCCCCTTGTCGATCTGTCCTGGAATGACACTCCTATGAGTTTAGTACAAGAGTATTGTTATGTTGATGAAAACAAAAATAGGGATCGCTACATTTCATTTGGACATCTGCAAGATGCAAGAAACTACGAGAACGTGAGAATAAGATAATTGTTATCTCTTCATTAAAAGTTTAAAAACAAATATTAACGGAACTTATCCACGAACATGGTGTGCCATACACGGAACTAGCGCCCGGCGGCGGAGCGCTCGTCCGGGCCTGCTGCCATTGGGTTTTCGGTATAAAACTGCACATTTCGAAGTTTAGCAAACTATAAGGAGTAACAAGTATGTTCTCTGGATACCGTTAGATTATGCAATGTTGTAGCATTCTACACTATTGCCAAAAACCTGACACCACCGCCAACGCAGCTTGAGACATTTTAAGATAAAATTATTGGTTTATTTCTAATGTTAAATCTCAGGAAATCGCATGATGTAAGGGGGAACGGCGGCGCAATACCAAACATATATGAAAAAGTAAGGATATCAAAAATGTGATTTGCCTCCTGAGAGAAGACCATACCAACTAAATTACTACCAACTATTACCATACCAACTAAATTTGAGCCCTCCACCTTCGATACCATGGTCGCTTTGCCAGGCTGATTGCATGCAATGCTTCGCTCAAGGTTACTATAACGCTTCGCTTACAACTGAACGCAGATGTTAGCTGGTTCTTATATTAGCGTAAACAATGGTTTTGTCAATTAAGGACGAATAACACTCGAACGCGATGATTAAGGAACATCTCATCAAATTTAACATCATTTACCTAAGCTGAAAACCAAATAGTTAATATTTCGTGAGTTATATTTTCGTGAAACACTGCGACGGTACTTTCACCTATTCGCAACTGATTGAACTACATAAACCTCGAATGCTAGTGCCGGGTATGGCACACCATGATGTATACAGATACATCTTCAAACAATGCGCCTTCAGATCTTATTCCACAGTTTTTGCTCTTTTCTGCTAGTTTCTGAGATATCAGTCATTTAGTTGCCTGTCAGGAGCGATTTTGACCTTTACGCTCAGAACCAAACCGTATGCATGATTGAACTATTTTATTGTTGTTGTGTGCATAATTTACTACATGTGTACATGGGACAGCACATGCTTGCCTTGCATGTATGGTTCGTCCACCATCAGTTATTGCGTATATTGCAATTGTGTTGTCTTCTAGTTGTTCCGATATTCACGAAAAGACGATGCGCTTCGTCAGCTGTCGGCATCCGTTGATACACAGCTGACAAGGGTCGTTTTGTGCATGTTGCTATTCGTTGACGGAACGCAGTGAGACCTTGACATCCGTGAGTGTTAGACATGATTTCGCGGCGTGAGTTATTCGATTTTGTCCCCAGACATGGTGGAGTGACGAAGGTTGACGATGGACGATATCGTGAGGTTTATTGAAATAACGCTCCAAACTGAACTAAATACCGCGGAACGCCATAAGATGACACCGTGCAGCCGTTTCATTTTTGGCGATTATGATTATGAAGTCATTGGGGGTGCCATTTGTAGAATTTTGACCAACTTTTTGCGGCGACACGAAAGATGGCTGAACAGGAATTTTCCTGCACCTGAGGATCAGAACGAGAGGAGCCCATTCCCAGCTCAGATTGGCCGTCTACGAGCAGAGGTGCCGGCCAGAGCTTCATATGGCCTGGTTGGACGGCACGAGCTCAACAATAGTTAAACATGATTCCCTTCGCCTGTCCCGTTACGTAACCTGATATAACCGGATAATACCACTCCCGGGGGCGGCCTCGGTGAGGCCTGCCCGGGTCATCTCGCGGCAGACGGTACGGTTCTGAGCGTAAAGGTCAAAATCGCTCCTGACATCAGGCAACTACATGGCTGATCTCAGAAACTAGCAAAAAGTAGAAAAAACTGCGACTAGGATCTAAAAGCGCATAGTGTGAAGATGTCGGTATACATTTCGTGGATAAGTTCAGTTATTTTTTAACTCTAAATGAAGCGATAACAATTTGCTCATTCTCACGTTATTGTAGTTAGTTTGTTGATACTTGCTACAATCTTGCAATGTCCAAATCAACTAAGCAATCCTTAAAAAATCGGCATCAACATGATAACAATACTCTTGTACTATCATAGGAGTAAAGTGAAATGGTGTATCTGGTCCCCCCCCCCCCCCCCACAAAAAAAAATGGTGATAATTTTTCCCAGAGGTAAAAAAAAACTTCTGTGGTATTTAGTGCATTGTCTGGTATTTTTTACCTGCTTCTCTGGTATTGTTGGGGACCATTGTAGTATATGAAAAATATACCTATTTATGAGTACTAGTGTGGTAAATATGAGTGCTTCTGTGGTAAAACTAGATGTCCTTGACGCTGCAGACGATCCCCATGGACCAGGGTGAGGCAGGAAACAATCGAACCAGACCCAACCTTTACAGCATTTAGTCACAGGGACCCATGTTTAGAACGCTCCGCTCGCATTCGCTCGCTGCGCTGCGGCCCTACCATCCCGTAGACAAAACATCTCCGATTAGGGAAATATCAACCATCTCGGAGACAAAACGAGATGATAATATCGAAGATCTGTCGATAACACATCGAAGATCTGTCGATAATATATATCT
Organism: Chirona hameri; assembly: GCA_036785665.1. Taxonomy (NCBI): domain Eukaryota; kingdom Metazoa; phylum Arthropoda; class Thecostraca; order Balanomorpha; family Balanidae; genus Chirona; species Chirona hameri. The sequence goes on along the minus strand of JAXIVJ010000438.1, from coordinate 220,238 downwards.
ACTTCACAAAAAAATCGCTGGTTTTAGTTAAATACTTCAGATTGAGGTAAAATACCACAACAGTGAAAATACCACAACAGTGAAAATACCAGATACAAAGGTAATTTTACCACAAATATATTTAAAAATAGGTAGACAAAAAATTATCCCCAAAAAATATTACCAAACACTATGGCTGTATTCTGCAAGCAAGACACAAACAGGGCTATTCCTGAATATGATCGACTTTGGAGGCACATTACCAACCTTATCTCCACTTCACTGTAAAAAAAAAACAGTCGATAAATCTGAATTTGCAGCGCCTGTGAGGCTGTCACGGAATTTGCAGCGCCTGTGAGGCTGTCACGGCCAACTGGGGGGGGGGGGGGGGGGGGGGGGGAGCGGCACTTACCGGGGATATCTCCGACGGCGTGACCCTTCCGACCGAAGCCGGCCACCAGCACCTCGTCGTTCTCCTCCACGTAGTTAAGGCAGCCGTCACGCGGCACGAACGCCGTGATCTTCTTGCCGTTCTTGATCAGCTGCACACGCACGCACTTCCGGATAGCGGAGTTCGGCTGCTTAGCCTCCACACCGCTGCAGGACGGAGGCAGACGCGGTGTTATCGGAAGGCACGGGACTGGTGACTCAAAGCAGTAAAAGTAGTTTGAGTACTACAATCAAAAGGTATGCCATGAACAGAAAATGACACGACTGCACAAGCTTTTCAGTCATGATTCCACTCCAAGGTGGATTGGGGTTTAAGGTTGCTGCAACTCTCGTGGTTATATGGTGCCCATTGATTCCACTTTAAACTCTAAATCAAACACGTATTTCTACTTACACTTTCTCAAGGACAATGCCCTTGGCGTGAGAGGCACCTCCGAAGGGGTTAGCCTTCCACCGCGTTCCCAGGTTGGCCTTCTTGTAGTCATTGTCAGCCCACCGGTTCTCACGGCGGTGCTTCACATGCTTGCGAGCAGTTTTCAGACCACGGGGCTTACCTAGGGGAGAGAACAAATGTCAAACCAAAATGTCTACACCCAACAAAACTTTGATGCCATCTACTCATCAGGTGTCGGCACAGATTATTGACGGTGACTAGACCAAAACCATGGCTGAAGACAATGCATTGGTTCATTTGTATTACTTATACATTATTGTTAATCATACTATACAATACCAATATTTAAGTATGACCCTTCACTTAGCACCAGTGACCCTTCACTTAGCACCAGTGACCCTTCACTTAGCACAAGTGACCCTTCACTTAGCACCAGTGACCCTTCACTCAGCACCAGTGACCCTTCACTCAGCACCAGTGACCCTTCACTTAGCACCAGTGACCATTAGCAAGGTTACCATTACTCATCCATTTGCCTCCAGCAATAAAGAAACTGGTATAATGTATGCACACTGATTGTTTTCCAAAATTTAGAGATAGATACCCAAGTAGTTTCAAACTAAGCCACAGTTAGTTTCTGGCTTAGTTTTATTTGATACCTTGTCAGTTTTTTTTTTGCTGAGCAGTGATCATGAGATACAAAGCATGAAACTCATGCAGCAGGTGACAGGAAACAATTATACAGGTGTTACTAATATATAAACTGGATAATAGTGCAAATGAAAGTATCACTCATCCAACAAAATTGAACGTGTAATCTGTAAGCACTAAACATTGTGGGAGACATAAAAGCTACCATGCGGCCCCAGCCAACTTAAAGGGATATTGGCACCTTGCTGGCCAATATGGAGTATTGTGTGTATCAGTAGATTAAGCATGCCAGATTTCACCAGCAAGATTTGGTTCCCAAAACTTCCCAATTAGATTTTTTTTAACATTTTCACCACTCATGATTGGCACATTTGTAAAATTGGAGTTGCCTCATCACTATTTAGAATCACTTCTCTGCAGCAATTTGCTTTTGAATATTGCAAATATCACAATTCAGTCAGTGCACTTTAAAATTAAAAAGTGTATACAGTTAATTATATTTTCAACAACCATAGCCTCTTTCATAATAAAACATGAATAAAACAGCAAGAATGCCTATGGCTAGACTTTGGGGTCATAGGATATGTGACAAATACCTTAAAACACACTTTTTGAGGTCAAGTATCAGCAAATTTGGACACTTTGGCTTTGAGCAGGTGCCAATTTCACAGCCAAACCGGACGAGTGACCATCATGAATCTAGTACTGAGCACAGCTGGGACCATTTTTGGAGTCATTTTTGGAGCCAACATTTTGGTATTGCAAAATGTTGAGTCAGAAATAATAAAAAATGATTGCAGATACCCTATGTTAGGTCCTGGAGGAGCAAGTTTGAGCTTGAGCACACACGATTGTTGATCCCCACCATTCATTTACCTAGCTTTTTAGAAATCCTCTGGAGGTGGCAATATCCCCTTAACCTCAATTGAAGTGTGCCAGACAGCAATGTCAGCCCACTGTACTCAAATAGGCATTAATCTGTACAGAGTTAGTATGTGTTGCAGCCCCAAAAGTTAAAGAATGTATTTGTATCAAGTAAAGTATGTTTCAAGCACATGAGCTAAAATGAAACTATCGTGAAACCCTGCTGAAAAAAAAATCAGAACACTGGGCAAAACATGAGTTAATAATCATTATCAGGGCTTTGCAGCCCCTTCCTAAATCGATTTACTGAGGCATTCTGCAATCATAAAAATCCACATTTAAAGGTTGCAGCTGTGGGAGTGGGGAGAGGCTTAATCAGGGAACATCCTAAAGAACAATCTGGTTCTCTACTTATTACACCAAGACTTGCTGATGCTTATTTCAATTTGAGATATGTAATGTTGGCTCCGTTGAAAACAAGGAATATGGTTGAATGTGCTTTTGAACCACTTGTGTAAATAGGGTAACAACTAGGCATTGTATGACAAATGCAGTCAATGTGCCCATAAGCCCCAATCATGATGGGGGAGGGGTAAACAACTTTAACATGGACATGTCCTGAAACTGGACTTTTCATCCTATTGGCAATGTAGACAATACGGGCACCCTAAAAAAATGTAAATAGTATGAAGTATGGTGTCGACGAGTTCAGCGTTGCAGTTGTGGGGTTAAAGTCCAATATTCAGACATGTCCTAACCTGACTTTTCAAGCTATCAAAATGTAAACAATATTGACTTCACTTTAGTGCATTGGTACTGTTTACATTCTGAGGCTAGCACTATCAGCTCAAGTTGTTGCAGCAGTTGGCCGCCAGGGACCGCTTGAGAGCCTCAGTGTTATGACGTCGCAAGCAAATGGTACCACTAAATGTTGATAGATTGATTTATAAATAAATATTTAGCATTAAATAGTTAACTGGTACCATTTGCTTGTGATGTCATAACACCCTGGCTGACTAGCGGTCCCTGGCAGCCAGCTGCTTCATCAACTCCAGCTGATAGTGCTAGCCCATTCTGATAGCAAGAAAAGTATGAGACTAGGACATGTTCATGTTTACATGAAGATATTGCAGTTAACCCCAATACCCTATTATTAATCTTCAAACTATTATTGTTCTCAGGCCATCAATGTGTGGTTTTGATTTATGAAGACAATGCAAACATAAGATATGGAAGTGATTTATGTGAAACTACTGAAATCCATTTAAATTATGGGCCTGTTCCTGTGGTGCCTCTAGCCTCCCAAGTTGCTCCAACTTGCAACTGTCTGTGCAATAGGATGACATTTGCAAGTTGGAGCAAGTTGGAGCAACTTGGAGGTTAGAGGCGCCACAGGAACAGGCCCTACGGTTCCCTGCTGCTGAAGGTCTACCCTACCCTGACCACCAACAGTCATAATGCATGACTTGATGTTTCAAACCGACCCAGTTTTGGGTTAAATCAACACCAGACACTAATGCATAGCCAGGAAGAACAAACATCAATGACCAAGATGAATTATATTACCTGATGCATGAAAGCAGAAACCAAATTACTAGAACATAAACGTTCTGAATTAGGTGCGTAGTAAACAATGGTCTATTTCACATGCCACTAAGTTCTGCCGTAATTTCCAGCCGGCAGCAATTCGAAGCCATATTATGTAACATATACGAGTAAAGAATTGACGTTAAGGAACATACATATGCAGTAAAAACGATAAATAAGGTTGTAATAACACTTACCCATCTTGCCAGGGAGAGGTTCCGGATTTGGAAAGACCGTGCAGCGTTGACAATTACTTAAATGTAAAGTTTGCACTTCAGAATGAAAACAAATATTTGGAGTTTTACAAAGAAATTCAATCATATAAATTGACAAATAAAAAAATTAGCATTTTATTTTTATATTAACAAATGATAATCCTGCAAAACTTCATATAATTATTGACTGGGACAAATGGCCAAGCTATGCTGCCAGATTCATGCCAAACTAACTAGCCAAGATTAAGTTATTGTCTGGGTTAGTTCAACTGAAACTCACTAGTTCAACGCACGTTATCCGAACGAAAAGGTAAACGGCAAAAAGTAACTGGGATCGAATCTCACAGGTTCTTACGCATGGTATAGGTTTGCAGTGGCAGATCCAGGGGGTCACGGGGGGTAGACCCCCCCCCCCCCCCCCCACTTTGGGCCGTGAAAGGGCACCATCGCGCCGGGGCACCAGGGGCACCACTGCAGGGGCGTCGCCACATATTTTGTACTGGGGGGGGGGGGGGGGGACGCAGTCAGAGTCGCAGTCAAAAGCAAAAGTTGTTGACGGGGGGCAGCTGCACTGGCGGACAGGGGCGTGGGAACAACTTTGAAGTTGGGGGGGGCGAACTTTTTGGCAATACTACGGCAAAAATTCAGACTGAAGAGAAGCAACGTGTACCGCTCTTTTCCATGATGCTGCTTAAAGCATACCCATGATGCTGCTTAAATTGCCAATAGTATGTCATATATTTAAGGAAATGGGTATCAATATCATACAAGGAAATGGGTCGCCTAACAAGCAAAAAAACTAGAGAATAGCTGGTAAACATGAAGGAGCGACACTGGTACTAGGGTCACAAAAAGTCGGAGAAGCGGAACTGGAGCTTTCACCGTGCCTGGATCCAGAACCGGCGGGCTTGACCGACTCCCGAACCTGATGTAGCTGGTTAGGTGATGTGCCAGGCTCGCACCAAGTTGACCATGGCAAAATCATGCATTTAGCATACATTTGGTACGAGTACCATACTTTGGTTCAACCGAGTTATGCTATGTCATGTTGTACGGTGTTATGGTCAATGTTTCGGGTACATTTTTATGAATTTATCGTTGTACGGTCGTACTCAAGCAAATGCTGACAAACCAGTGCATTTAAAACACACGCATTTTTCAGAGAAAATGCTTATCTACTTTTATCTAAGTTAATTAGTTCGTTAGTTATTTTGTTTGTTAGTTAACTGTTACCGAATTCATTTTTGTATTAATATTGTTTTCTAAATAATTTAAATTAATATAATTACCGAAAATTAAGGTCCATTACACACGCACTGCCCGGGGGTTCGCGCCAACCACGAACTGCCGGGGGGTGATTTCTGCCCCCTCCTCCTTTCCCCCCCCAGATCTTAAAAAAAAATGCAACGTAGCGACAAGCGGAAGACTGTGTTAGATAGCTCGAGACAATCCCTATCGAAAGTACTCAGGTTATTTTTAGGTCAAGCCAATATTGAGGTCACCAGAGGTTAAATTTAGGATACTCATAGTGTCCTTGATAAACCGTCAATATCTCGATGATTAACCCGCGCACTGCAGGGGCTTTGCGCCGAACACCAACTGCAGGGGGTTGATTTCCGCCCCCCCCCCCCTGAGATCTCGAAAACTACGCTACGTAGCGAGAAGTGGAAAACGGCTTTTGATAGCTTGATACATGTTCTATCGAAAGTATTTCTGTATTGTTTTAGGTCAGGCCAAAATTGAGGTCACCAGAGGTCATCAAAGGTCAAATTTTCCAGTTTTGTCCTGTTTTAGGACATCGCTCCAGAAATTCCCATATATCTCAAAAACTATGCTAGTTAGAAACAAACGGAAAAAAGAAAACGCCAGCCAGTGAAATTTTAAATCGCTAAAGTGGCCTCAAATTTGATATAAGGTCAATATGTGAGGCTCCAGAGGTCAAAGAAGGAACAAATGCAGTTTTTTGCTAAATCGTTTTTCGCTATTAACTTTTTATGTAATAAAGATAACGGAAAACTGTTTACGTCATTGTGTTTATCTTGTCAAGGCGCTTTGAATGATATACATGGTGATCTTGTTAAATTAACTTAAAAATTTGACATCAGGTCAAGGTCAAGTGGTGACCCAAGTAGAGCATGTTGCATATGGGAAGACGTGTCTTGACGAGACAAACACATTGATGTCTGTTTTACTTCTCTATCTTCATTATGCCGGGAGTTATTGACAAAAAAAAGTGATGGTGACCTCTCATGACCTTAAATGACCCAATAGGGGTCACTGAACAAAACTTACACTTGGATCATCAAGAATATGCTATAATAACATGATCCAGAAGTAATTGGGCTAATATCATGCATATCCTTAGCATTTGTATATTTCCCCATTGACTTATGGAGGTTGCGAAATTGACCTGACTTTAAGTCACTGATACCAAAATTCCGAGATAAACGAATTGTAAGTACGTATGCCCTTATAACATCCTGTAAGTTGCAAACTGATCGGTGAAAAACTCTGGCTTTGGCACAACTACAAACATTTTTGGAGGTGGGGTCACTTGACCTGGTCTGGTGACCTGACCTGAGATGACCCTAGGTTATTTTTTTCTTCTTCAAAGTGTGCGCAATTGATGTCCTGACAGGTGTGCGAAAATCCGGCGGCGCTGCGCGCCGCCATTTTTTCGCTATCTTTGAAAAACCTGAGGGGGGGCGGAAATCAACCCCCCTCCCCCCCCCCCCCCCCCTGCAGTGCGCGGGGTTAACATAGGAAACGAGCAAATTCAGAAATCGATTAAAACGGCCAAACACGCGTCGATCCCGGGCTAGCGACGCGCGGAAAACAACGTTTGGAAAAAAATGTAATTTACTGTAACTAGAGTTCATTAGAATTGACCTAAGGTAAATAGTTAGGTCATCATAAGCCATAGAATTTGAAACATTTTAAAAATTGCCGAATTGTTTTTTTAAGGAATAACTTTTAACAGAAGCACGACAGAGTAAACGGATTTCACCATTGTGTGTGTCTTGTCGAGACGCATCGGATAATATATTGGGTGATCATATCCAAAAATTGGCCTAACCTGTGGTCAGGTCAAGGTCAACTCTTACATCAATTGATTTGTCTCGACAAGCTGAATACAATGGTAAAACCCCATTGCTCTACCTTGATTTGTTAACCCGCGCCGTGCCAGTGCACGGCGCCACCTTCGCCGTGCCGGGGGGAGGGGGGTTTAGACCCCCCTCTAACTCGAAAACTAAAAGGGCTACAAAGACGCACAAAAAAGTTCGAAAACTCTCGACAAGTGCATTCGAAAGTACTTCAGATATTTATTTTCCTAAAGCCAATATTGAGGTCACCAGAGGCCATGAAAGGTCCAATTTTCCAGTTTTAGGACTTCGCTCCAGAAACCCCCAGATATCATAGGAACTATGATAGCTAGGAACAAACAGTAAAGAGCAATGGAAAGCTCTTGAAACATGCAATCAACGAAGTGTCCTCAGATTTGAGCTCAGGTCAATAGTTTAGGCTCCAGAGCTCATCAAATGTCAAAAAGGCTATTTTTTACAAAACAGTTTTTTTCACGAATAGCTTTTTACCTTATAAAGACAAGGAAATAATTTTGATGCCATCGTGTTTGTCTCGTCAAGGCGCTTCGACTCATATTAGTGATGACCAGGTTAAGTCCACTTACAAATTTGACCTCAGGTCAAGGTAAAGTGGTGGCCCAAGTAGGTCATGTTGCATATGCCAAGACGTACCTCGACGAGACAAACACATTGGTGTCACTTCTCTATCGTCATTATATCAAGAGTTGTTGACATATAACTGTTGGTGACCTCGGATGACCTCGGCTGACCCTGTAGGGGGCACTGAACAAAAATGGCACCTAGGTCATCAAGAATGGCCTATAATAACATGATCCGGAAGGAATTAGACGGATATCTTGCGTATCCTTGGAATAGGAAGCATTTTAATATTTCCCCATTGACTTATAATGGGGAGGTCACGAAATTGACCCAACTTTAGGTCGCTGATATAAAACAAAATCCAAGATAAACGAATTGTAGATATGTATGACCTTATGAAATCCTGTAAGTGTAAAACCGATCATCCAAAAACTGTGACTGTGGTACGACCACAAGTTTTTTTTGGAGGTGGAGCCACGTGACCTGGTCTGGTGACCTGACCTGAGATGACCCGAGGTATATTTTTTAGATAATGTGTCCAATTGATGCCCGAACAGCTGTGCCAAAAACGGAGGCGCAGCGCGCCGCCGTTTTTCCGCTATCCTCAAAAAACGGAGGGGGTTGTCTAAACACCCCTCCCCGGCACGGCGCGGGTTATTGAATACAAATCATACGTGACCTGGGGGGTCAAATGAGTTGACCTCGTAGAGGTAAAAGAACAGAAATGTGACATAGGACTTTGCATTTGACACAAAAGTGGTGGATCTGGTGAAAAATGATCAAATTTAGCCATTTCCTATGGCTTTATACGTGTTTTTCATTTTCCCCCATTGACTTATAATTGGGAGGTCACGAAATCGACCTGACCTTAGGTCACCAATATAGAAAACAATCGAGATTAACGAATTGTAGGTACTTATAACGTGATTGCATCATATGAGTTACAAACCGTTTGGTCAATCACTTTGGCTGTGGCAGGATCGCAAACTTTTTGGAGGTTGAGTCACGACTTGACCTGGTGACCTGACCTGAGATGACCCGAGCATGGGCGTCGGCGGCGGGGGGACGGGGGACGCGTCCCCCCCCCCCAGTTAAAAAATCAGGGGGACGTCCCCCCCCCCCCCCAAGAAAGCAGACTTGCTTTATTTTTTTGTTGCTGAATTCGTTCCAAAGGATATGAAACTTAATTTATTCTTAGCTCAAATTACATGTAATTTTTAACAATATATCCTTGAGTCCTTTATTTGTACTTACAGATGTAGGTACTTAATTACTTTGTAGAAAATAAAATTGTGATATGGCAGCTAAAAGTGGGTACACAATATTGGCTTCTGCTATGATTGAATGTCAAGTTCATCCATTCATTCACCATTCATTCCAAGGCCCTAGATACAATTCAGCCAAAGGCAGCGAATAGTCTGACGTCATGGGTACATCCAAGGGCGTCGCCGTTGGGGGGGGGGGGGCACCGCCCCCCCCCCCCCCCCCCCCCCGTCAAGCTGGGGGATTATCCCCCAGTTTTGGAGACATAAATACATACTGTGTTCGGAAATATTGCAGGTTTCAATATGATAAAAGCATTTGGAAAAAGTATCAGTACAATGGAAAAATGGAATGGATCAGGATGATATTTTTACTTTTCTTGAAGGAAGTTGTCAGGAATTTAAATGGAATTTCAGTAGCAGAAAAATTGTCATATTATGGCGCTAATGTGCCCTATTTGTTGTTGAGGCACACTTTGTGCTTGCTGTAAGGAAACACCGGCGGATAGTTTTTTTTAATAAATTTAGTCCGAATGTTTTTGAATGGATGGATTTCCGAGGTCAGGCCCGCGCTAAGCATAGCTTGTTGCGCAGGCCCTGACCCCACCACCCGATCAAGCAATTCCTGGCGTCCGGCAGAATTTAGAAGCGAAAGTTTTACGTGCCCGGCATACCTGGACGAATTTAGTTTTATGACATGAGCGTTTTTTGTGTGCAAGTTTTCGGTCACTTCGACCGAATAGCTGCAAAGAAATATGCTTCTGAAAACCATGGCTACGGTCGGGCCGCTCATACGCAAATTTTCCTCCTAGCTAACGGAAGACCTCGCTCCGCTCGGTAATCAAAGATTCAAACTGGTTCTCACTCCTCAAACTGGCCGGGTCCTGACCTAGGAAATGTATCCATTCAAAAGCTTCGGACTAAATTTAAAAAATTAAATATGCTAGCCATTTCGTTCAAGTTCTGCCAAAATGCGTTCAAAGTTTACAAACCGAGGTAGTTTTCAGATAACTACTTCATCCATTACTCCAAGTACATGAGCTGCTTCATCCGCATCCGTTTCGGCCAGCCGTCCACACACGACTACCCCGCACAACGAGCCAGCGGCAGTCACCGGTTTCGGGACGATCTGTCCTCCTGTGCAGTTACGGGCACCCCCGGTCGGCCAGCATGCAAAACTGTGAGATGCGCTGAGCTTATGAAGAAGATGGAAACAACACGCCAGTGACTTTGTATCGCACCACCGACCTCCTAAATATCTATCAAACCCTGACCCTGACCCCCATGACCACCGAGCTAGTGTCTCCCGAAAGCAAAAAGCCCGTCCAGTGACAGCCGGAAGGGGCATACAAGTTCTGATATTCACGGCATATTAAGAATAATTAGAATTGCAGTCTATTGTGATCATGGATCGACGCAAAATTTGCCTACGATAGTGCGCGACTCTATATACATTCCCACTAACATGCCAAATTTCGCGGTTTTTACTGCAAGGTGCGCGGAGTTATTAAGCAATCGGATGACATCCGAAAGGACAGACGGACAGGTGGTTGCCACTTCTTATAATTAGTATGAAATAGCCTTCTATGTAACACGAATAACTAGAGTATGTATCCCAAACAGGGATGAGCGAATCGCCTGGCAGGTCCTATTGAATATAGAGTCGTTTAAACAATATACCATGAAGATTGCTTACTATTCGTTTTTACTAGTCTCACGTTGCAACTTGCAGCACATGCCGTACGGACTACGGACACAAGGACGAAGTTAAAGGAAATAGTTCACCTTCAACATGGGGTTTTGAACTGAAATAGCAGTTTTGTAGCCCGTGTTGAGAAATCCTTATCAGCAACTTTTCTTGGCTGAAAAGACTCCAGCCGAAGATATTTTACTTTTTGACGAAGGAATGCGACGCATATATGATGTACCGTACCGTCTGAAAGTGCCAGCACTGCCATGGAGCATGCGCAGACCAATAACGCACACCATAAAATTAATAATTTACGAACTTCTGTCCTGAATTGGCGCGATGTAGGACCATTTTTGAAAAGAAAAAAAGAAACTGCATTACAAAATATAATAAAATCGTGTTCTGAAAAATTTCCCGAAGGTGAACTATTTCCTTTAAAACTAGTGTCCTGCTGCTGCAGGTGTCGGCTTGTGAACTGTGTGTCTTGCTGATGCAGGTGTCTGCCTGTGACGTGGACTGCTGCTGCAGGTCTGCCAATGATAATAAACCGCCGGCGGAAACAGGAGAAAGCGGAAAAAAAACACATAAATAAATACCGCTTTCCGCGTCGTCGGCATGACTTGCCGATGTCCCAACTATGTATGGTTTGCAGTATGCATAAGCGTACACAAGGGGCGGGGGCAAACGGGGCATTTGCCCCCCCCCCCCCCCCTGAATGTCTGTACGTGCCCCCTTTCGTCGAAAAAATGAATGATTTTGTAATTTATTTAAGATAAAAATGGTGAAAATATGCCCTTTTAAAAATATAGGGAGCCAAATCCGTGGATATTTTTTTGTGGGTACTTTAAGCCCCCTGAGCAAAAATTGCCCCCTCCTGGAGCGAATCCTGCTGGGTACGCTACTGGCAGTATGCACACTGCAATGCAAAGTAATTGGTAGGGAACATATTTGGCGATAACTTAACGCACTAGTTTAAACTTCGTCCTAGTGTCCGTAGTCCGTACGGCATGTGCTGCAACGTGAGACTAGTAAAATAGCGTGCCAACAAACATGCATAAACATTTCAACAGAAACAACCTCCTTACTTGAAAATATATAGGTACACTTGCACTGAACACATTACTTGTACATTCCCTCCATTCATTCAGTCTCAGATGATAACTATCGCTTCAATCTGCACAGTAAGTATATTTAACTTTTTTTATAAAATAAATTTAGTCCGAATGTTTTTGAATGGATGGATTTCCGAGTTCGACTTTGGTAATGCTAGTGTTAAAAATCAGCATGTCGTCTTAGTTGGACAATTAAGCTTACTTAAAATAATAGTTTTGTATTATTATTGTTCATTATTCATGTTGTTATCCATGTATGTGTACCTATATATAACTAATATTTCGAGTAGTTATTCTTATTCCTTATACTTAAATATCGATACGGAGCCGGAATCGATTTTCATTTCATGCAGCCGAGGACCTATTATCATCGATTGAAGCGCAAACAATCGAATGTATAGCACAACTTCATGATTTGGGTGAAGCGTGGTTCCCACCAGTTCCCACTATTCTAAACCATGCTTCCCATGTCATTTGGTCAAAATAAGAATGCTTGCGATATCCGCACCCGTGGATGCCACCCCCCCCCCCCCCCCCCCTCCCTTCCCCCTCGGTTTTTCGGGAATAACTCGCGTAAATATCAATCGATTGCGATGAAACTTTCAGTACCCTACTTTTGAACAATTTGACACAACTTCTGAAAATTTCGAACGTCTAACTCACATGACCCGTGGCCTATGGCCTTGTTTCAAGGTCATGTCAGGCGCAACTGGCGTCCCGTAGTATCGATCCTTGTAACTTGTGCAGTTTCCGAGTGTTTGTTGTTCAGGAGCATATGCACAGGTGTTTCCAGGTGACAGTTATGCCTTACACTGAGATTGTGACCTCGATTGACCTTTTCAGAGGTCAACTGAAGTTAGTAGCGTACCAAGGATTCACTCCAGGAGGAGGCAATTTTTGCTCAGGGGGAATAAAGTACCCCCACCAAAAAAAAACTCACCGGATTTGGCCCACTATATTTTTAAGGGGGCATATTTTCACCATTTTTCTCTGTAAAAAAATACGAAAAATCATTCATTTTTTTCGACCAAAGGGGGCACGTACAGACCTTCAGGGGGAGGGGCAATTGCCCCGTTTGCCCCCCCCCCCTTGTGTACGCCCATGACTGAGATCACTGATCTCCAATGACCTCAGATGACTTTTTTTGGCTTCTGGCAGTTTCTAGGACATTTTGTGACACTGATATCAAATGTGAGATCCATGTTACATAATTATATGTTCCACTGGGATCATGCGCTTCCACAGGTCAACCGAGGTTACTGACCTCAGATGACCTGACAAGACCTTTTTGGAATTTGACAGTTTCTATGACATTTGTTGTCGCTGATATCAAAGTTGGCACCCATTGATCATAATTATATGCTCATTTACGATTCTAGCACGATTAAATTCAATGTCTACGCATTTACAAGTTTGATGACTTTTGGGTCATTGACATGACCTCAGAGGTCACCTAATGACTGAGGACCTTAACATCGGGTGGCAATGGCTTCCTCTCGTCCCAAGCAATACGCTCGGTTTTGAATCGAAGCTCTAGCTCAACTAGGGGCGAAACGCCATGGGGGTCGTATCCCCCCCCCCCCCCCTAGTGGATCTAGGTTTCGAGTTTGGAGGGCAAGTAAGTATGTGATAAAAGCAGCGTTACTGGACCAGCGAGCGAACCCTTCGCCATGGACAATATTATCCTAGTTGTGTAAGTAATGATGAGATAATCATTACATTTTTACTTACTAATTTTATAAATATTTATTTTAACAAAGTTCCTATTTGTATACAACTCACTTCTATTATTCTTTCGAAACACACAATGTAGTGGACCAAACATCATATCCACCTGCGAACAAAGCGCTAACTGGAACTCTCATCCTGCTCCGGGGGATATGGGGGCCGGGACGAATTTTTCAGAGGCCCGCCGTGGGATTTGAACCCCGGTCCCCGGCACAGAAAGCAGATGTCTTACCAACTGTGCCAGATTGCTCCCCGAAGCACACAATATGTTATCGAGAATGTTATCGAAATATATTGCTTTCGAAAATTTGTTTGGGGGTATATCTGGATAATTTAGCCAAATATTTGTAGAGATAAAAAAATAGCTGAAAAGTGGGGCGGTCATGGCCTCCCGGTCCCCTTTTTCCTGCAGTTGTGACATTTTCGTTCAGTTCGATATTTGGGTCACCAGTGGTTATCAAAGGTCAATTTTCCAAGTTTAGGACTTCGCTCCAGAAACAACCCAAATATCTCGGGAACTATGATAGCTTGGAGCAAACGGAGACACGCAATCGACAGCTCTTAAACAAATATCGCTGAGGTGTCCTCAAATTTTATATAAAGTCAATAGTTTAGGCTCCAGAGGTAACCAAAGGTTGGCATTTCTTCCCAAAAGTTGTTTGTGCATAACTTTTTACCTAATAAAGATAGGACACAAATTTTAACACCATCGTGTTTGTCTCGTCAAGACAATCCGAACCATACTTATGGTGTCCGGATCGGATCAACTTCAAAATATGACCTCAGGTCAAGGTCATTTGGTGACCCAGGTTGGTCATGTTACATATAGGAGACGAATCTCGACGAGATAAACACTGTGGTATCCGTATCAGTCACACGTCTAAGGCCTAACCCGCGCCGTGTTGGGGAGGGGCGTTTAGATGTGCCTCCTAAAACGCCCCTCCCCAGCACGGCGCGGGTTAGGCCTAATACACTGTGCTTGGATCCATGCAAAATAAAACGCGCATCAGTGTTGTCAGCGCCAGGAGGAAGCCAAATACAGTTTGGTAAAATTACTGTCTGACCATTTATGGTACTGGACTAGTGGTTAACACGAGAGTATTTTATTTTTGCTCCCTCGCGTATTTCGCAATATCTCGTAATCTACCGCCAAAGTCGTCCCCAAACTTTCCGTACCCGCTTTCACATCAAGCTCAAGCACCGCTCACTAAACGGCTGAACGTTTTAGCAAGGACAAGGGCAAAATGTCAATGCTGCTTGCCAGTTTCGCACATACTCCTATTCCCAGCTCCAGACGAGGAAACGTTAACATTTCATTCCAACTGGCCATTTGTGCGTTCAAGTTAGGGAGGGGACAATAAGATGTTTTTTTTTCTGTTGAACAATAAGTTCCATGAATGGAGGTAATTCATCACGATTCGTCACAAATAGTCCATCTGCAGATAATTATAATATAAGCATTTCAGGTATCGATATCTCTGAATATGCGCGTTCAAATGGTTCGCAAACTTGTAATCGCGGACCGTACGGACGGACCGTACGGACCGTCCGTATAAGTTTGTGGAGGTTCGCCAACTTGTACGGGCACTGTCCGTACTGTCCGTATAGTGGTGGCGACGCCCATGACTCGGTGTAATATATCAACAATGGGATAACAACCTATACGCTTTGGAATGAGAACTTCTTGTCAAGGAGTCACTACCCTTCCAACTTATCTCACGTAAAAGTACGCGTACGGATGCTAAGTGCGAAATCGCTTACCAATGCACTAAGTATTCCCGTGAAGCCGTACCTTGCTAGCACCCTCTTTTAGTTCCGGACATATGTGGTCCAATGAACCCGAGGGCCGGTCACTTCGCGTCCGGTTTCAACAGCCCATGAGTGGACCACAACCACCCACCTCTGATCCTAATCAACAGCCAGTGGCCGGGACACCAGCCCCAGCTCCCCGCCCCTACCCGCCCGCGGTATAAAACCTGCAGCAGACAGCCGGCCAGCATCAGTCTCCACTGTGCCAGCCCGCCCTCAACAGCTCCTAGCAACCTCACCATGAACTCCTTCCTCGCTGTCTGCTTGCTGGCGGTGGCCGCCGCCGATCAGACCGCCTCCGCCTCCGGCGGGTACGGCGCCCCCGGCCCCGCCCCCGCCCACGGCTACCAGGCGGGAGCGGCTCGGTCTCAGGGCGGCGCCCACGCCGGCGCCCGGGGTGGCTACAGTGTATCTCCGGGCGGCTTCAAGACGCCGGTCGGCACCGGCGGCTACCAGCCCGAGTACCAGTACGAGCCCTCCCCGTACGCCTTCGACTACGCCGTCAACAACTACGACACGGGCGTGCAGTACTCGGCCAACGAGAACAACGACGGCAAGCAGACGACCGGCTTCTACACCGTGGCTCTGCCCGACGGCCGCATCCAGACCGTCAAGTACACGGTGGGCGAGACGGGCGGCTTCAACGCTGAGGTGTCCTACGAGGGAGAGGCCAGCTACCCCGATCCGAGCGAGTACACCGTCCCCGCCGGTGGGTACAAGCCGGGCCCCTCCGCCGGCTACAAGCCCGTGGTGAAGTCGCCATCGTCCTACAAGGCCCGGCCGTCATACCGGCCGGGGCCGGTCTACAAGTCGAGCGCGGCGCCGTCCTACAAGGCGCCGGCGGCCAGCTACGGGGCGGCTACGGTCCCCGCGGCATAATATACGTCAGAGTAAGATAGTATAGGGGGTGGTACAGGGCCCGATGGCGGCCGCGCGGTTCTGTGATGTTTTGTTTTGTACTGGTGAGTGCTTTCAATATACAATTTGTTGGAGACATTGCGTGTTGACTGGGGGATGAGTTCCCGAAGTTCCAGTTTACCGAGAAGCTAATGATAGAAGCTTTTCAAAGTATGCCCTATATGAAGGTGGTTGTTTGTTGGTCGCTAATCTCTACATTTCAATATTACTATTTCTTAAAATCATCGATTTCTTTTGCTCGGATTTGTTAGGTCAAGTCCACACGTTCCGCTGTGCCAAGGCCAAGGCTTCGGGTGATGGAGATTGCAAAAGCGGAGTGTAAATTGTCACTCCGACCGGTCACCGGACACCCGTCCATGGGTGTGCACTTGTGCACTGCGCAGTGGCTTCATCGGCCGCGAGAAGTGGCGGTGGCCACTTGCCATCATGTAGGCGGCCACCATTCTCGAGCGGCGACTCCTCGCTGCAACAGGCCCGGTGCCGTTCTCGAGCGGCGACTCCTCGTTGCAACAGGCCCGGTGCCGTTCTCGAGCGGCGACTCCTCGTTGCAGCAGGCCCGGTGCCGTTCTCGAGCGGCAACTCCTCGTTGCAGCAGGCCCGGTGCCGTTCTCGAGCGGCGACTCCTCGTTGCAGCAGGCCCGGTGCCGTTCTCGAGCGGCGACTCCTCGTTGCAACAGGCCCGGTGCCGTTCTCGAGCGGCGACTCCTCGTGTTGCAACAGGCCCGGTGCCGTTCTCGAGCGGCGACTCCTCGTTGCAGCAGGCCCGGTGCCGTTCTCGAGCGGCGACTCCTCGTTGCAGCAGGACCGGTGCCGTTCTCGAGCGGCGACTCCTCGTTGCAGCAGGCCCGGTGCCGTTCTCGAGCGGCGACTCCTCGTTGCAACAGGCCCGGTGCCGTTCTCGAGCGGCGACTCCTCGTGTTGCAACAGGCCCGGTGCCGCAGTCAACAGTCCCTGGCCTGGCTCCCTGCATGGTTTACATGAATGTGAGCGACAACCGAGGCATGGAAACCAGAAACAGTAAAAAGCTGGTGAATTTATATCGTTTAACCCGCGCTTGACCGGGGCCTCAGTCGAACGCCATTGACTGGGGGACGGGGGGGAGCAAATATTGCTCCCCTCTTTATCTCCGGAACCAATGGTTGCATCGAGACGCGCAAGGCGGCATTCGAAAGCTCTCAATGAGACGCATCTAAACCATTATATACATTTTCGAATTGATGTCGCATATCAGGTCAAGGTCGGGTGAAAGGTCAAAATCGAGGCATTTGAATTTATGGAGCATACTTTTAACCCAAAGTCTTTGATTGCGAACATGATCACCCAGAGTGCTCTCAAAGGTATAATACACATCCCGCATAAGCTAAAATGAGATTGTTGCCAAAGGCCGAGGTCATGGTCAGGTCACAAAAGGTCACTATGCGCAGAATATTTTCGAAAGTCATGCGAAACATGTTTAATGGGCTATTTTACACGTATAATTCGATAATTATAGTCATTTTACCATCTGACCTCATTTAAGTGAAGTTGATGTCAAGCTCAGGTCAAGTTCAGGTCATATATGGTCAAAATTTGAAACTGATCAATCTAAAATAAAAAGACATGTGTCTAGACCAGTTTTCTCTTAGAAATACAGTGCTGACATTTGTTTGTCTGTATCTGGTCAATGAAAGCCAGCAAACGCAATTTGAAAGTATGACGTCATGAGTTACTCATACTTAGGGAGTCATAAGTCAGTCAAAAATAAAGATAGTAGCCGTTTTCACGAAGGAGTATTGCGCTGGAAAGTTTCTGGAAAGTTTCTGAGAAGTTTTGGTATAGAAGTCTTAGTATATTATACATTCCAAGAAATAAATTACTGATTTAGGCGATAGTATCACTATTCAATAGTTATGGAAACATGTATTGAGTTCATAACAAGTTTATGATACAAAATTTGTCGTTTTTAAAGAACATATGCGTCTGGAGTCCATTCGTTCAGTTTAGCATATCCTCATACTAGTTACTAAATCTGGCAGCGTCATGGATCACAGGTCTGTCTACGCATGCGCAGTGATGTGCCAGCATAGATTCGCCGCCGCTTCCGACCCGAGTGCCGCACGCACATAGACAAAGCCAAGCCGCACAGGCCGGCCCAGGCACGTAGATAGAGGGGGGTACGGCCGACGACCCCCCCCCCCCCCCCCCCCCCCCCCCGGAGGCCAGGATGGCCCTTTACCACGCGAAACGTGGTCTTTAGAGAGTTTAGAGACTGCAAAGGCTCTTTAGGACCACGAGGACCCTCTCTGAAAGACCAGAGGGCCCCTTGGACGTTCAACAGAGCCCTGTGCATCTCAGAAGGGCTCCTGGCCAGGCCGAAAGGGCCCCTGAGCGGGTCCGAGGGCCCCCTGAACGCGTCGAATGGGCATCTAGCCAGCACAGAGGGGCCCCTGGGCAGGTCGAGAGGCGCTGAGCATGTCGGCAGGGCGACAAGGCAGCCAGCACATGGTCCCTTGTCAGGTCATAAGGATCCATGAAGCAGGTTGGAGGGCCCTTGGACAGACCCAGAGGCCCCCTGGTAAGTTCAAAGGGCCCCTGTGCAGGTCAGAGGAGCCCCTGACCAGACCGAAAGGGCCCCCTAGGTGGGTCAGGACGGCCCCTGAACATGCTGAATGGGCCCCTAGTCAGCACGGAGGGGCCCCAGGGCAGGGCGGAGGGCCCTCAGAGCATGTCGCAAGGCGACAAAGCAGCCAGCACAATCCCTTGCCAGGTCGGAAGGGCCCAATAGAAGGCTGCAGAGCCCCTGGACAGGCCAGAGGGGTCCCTTTCAAGTTCAAAATGCCCCTGTGCAGATCGGAGGGCCCCTGACCAGACCTAAAGTGCCCCGGAACATGCCGAATTGGTTCCTAGCCAGCACGGAGCGGCCCAGGGCAGGTGGAAGGGCCCCCTGAGCATGTTGGCAGCGCGACAAAGCAGCCAGCGCAGTCTGACCAGAAGAGTCGCTGGGCAGATCGGAAGGGATCCTGGGCAAGTCAGAGGGGCCCCTGGCTAGACCAAAACGGTCACTGGGCCGGTCGGAAGAGCCCTTGAACATGCCGGATGAGTTCCTAGCCAGACTGGAGGGGCCCCTGGGCAGGTCGAAGGGGCCCCTGAGCATGTCGGCAGGGTGACAAAGCAGCCAGTTCAGTCCCTGGTCAGATAGGAAGGACCTCTGAACAGGCCGAATGGGCCTCTTGACACACAAGAGGGGCTTCTTGGAAGGTCAGAGGAGTCCCCGGTCAGACCGGAAGGGCCCAATGCACGTAGAGATCCCAGATGAAGATTAAATACAAAGAGGACTTGCTCCACAAGAAAATATTAAAATCGGAGCTTTCGGGTATATTGTAACACCCTTCGTCAGCGTTAAGAGGCAACAGGTCGGTAAAAGGTCATTGCTCCCAGATGAGTCCCCAAACAGGTCAGAAGGGCGTTCAAAAGGTCGGAGGGGCCCCTAGACGATCTGAAGGGCCTCTGGCCTTTCAACAGTAAGAATGCAGTTGTCCAGGGAATAAAACTAAAAAAATTGGCGCCGCTCCGCGGCGCAATTTAACTACAAATGCAATTATATGCGGCTTAGAAGAAAAAAACGGCCCGTTTCTCGTCGCATTTATGGGTTATGTAATATGTTGCTACTTTCCTATATAATTGGGCAAAATGGTTCACTTTAGCATTTTTTAACGCACTTTTAAACGCACAATAACATTTTTTAGAGGTCTGCACCATAAGCAATGTAACGCATTGATGAGAATGCATAAGACTCAAAATGTTAGGGCATAAGACTCAAAATGTTAGGGCATAAGACTCAAAATGTTTGCGCCGCTCCGCGGCGTAATTTGTTAACCCTATTTGTACCAGGGGGAGGGGACGGATTCCGCCGCCCTCATGTTTTTTGCAGATATCTCCAGAACCGCTGGAAGCAGGCCCATGAATTTGTAGGAATTTTTCCAAAATAGATTTTCACAAATGGAGTAAAAATTATATGTTCCTAACCTGAACAGAGGCGGTTCCAGGGCACGTTTTAGGAGGGTTCTGCGGCGACATTTGGCGATAATACGGAAATGCGATCTTCACGGTTTCTCCCTAACTGCCTCAAGTATGAAGGAGTTACATCGGTTTGCGGTGATTGAAAGAAGTGCAAATTAGTTGATGTTAATGAAATATCATACAACTTGCATGGCAGAGGCGGTTTTAGGGGCATGAAGGGGGGGGGTTCAGGAAGCTCTCGACAAGTGCATTCGAAAGTACTTCAGATGGTTTTTCCTAAAGCCAATATTGAGGTCACCAGAGGCCATGAAAGGTCAAATTTTCCAGTTTTAGGACTTCGCTCCAGAAACCCCAGATATCACAGGAACTATGATAGCTAAGAACAAACAAAAAAGAGCAATGGAAAGCTCTTGAAACATGCAATCAACGAAGTGTCCTCAGATTTGAGCTCAGGTCAATAGTTTAGGCTCCAGAGCTCATCAAATGTCAAAAAGGCCATTTTTTACAAAACAGTTTTTCACGAATAGCGTTTTACCTTATAACGACAAGGCACTAATTTTGATGCCATCGTGTTTGTCTCGTCAAGGCGCTTCGACTCATATTAGTGATGACCAGGTCAAGTCCACTTACAAATTTGACCTCCCGTCAAGGTCAAGTGGTGACCCAAGTAGGTCATGTTGCATATGCCAAGACGTACCTCGACGAGACAAACACATTGGTGTCACTTCTCTATCGTCAGTATGTCCAGAGTTGTTGACATACCACTGTTGGGCACCTCGGATGCCTCGGCTGACCCTGTAGGGGTCACTGAACAAAAATGGCGCCTAGGTCATCAATAATGGCCTATAATAACATGATCCAGAAGGAATTAGACTGATATCTTGCGTATCCTTGGAATAGGAAGTATTTGAATATTTACCCATTGACTTATAATGGGGAGGTCGCGATATTGACCCGACCTTAGGTCGCTAGACGGTCTGACCCCTAGACGGTCTGAAGGGTATTCAATGCTAGGTGGGAAGCCAATAGAGCGATGTAAGTAGCATTTATAGCTATCAAGATGTAAAAGATAGCTTCTCCTTCCATTATTTGCATAATGTATTACATATAGAGTTGCAGGGGCGTGTTCAGGCACATGAAAAGGGACTGGCATGTTGATGACGATATGCAAGCGATTACGGCGCAATAGACGGTTAGTTTATAATGATATGAGGCTAGGAGATACATGATACATATGAGGCTAGGAGAGGGAATTAATACATTTTGTGGCTGAGGTGCGCTCAGGAATGGAAGAAAGGGGGTCATATTATTGCAAGGAAACTAAGATGCATGGGCCTACAATGACATAAGATACTGCAGTTTTCGGATGAAAAATGCACCACAGGGTACTCTACGAACGATTATAAGATAATAGGCGACACCAGGTAGGGTAAAAAGGGGGTAAGCAATGTGAATTAAAGTTGTACGTGAAATAGTCACTGTTGACTAGTTAGTATCATAATAGCGGATATTATACCTATAAAAGTTTTGCACCTCCCCAGTTTGGATCCTGGATACGCATATGATGAAGTACAACATGCAAAAAGGAACTATCTACGATCAGTAACGTATTTATAGTGCTGGGTAGCAACTTGCCTGCGGTTATTTTTTTCCCTATTTGATCTCCCTTTTTCACTAACCTGGTACCGCCTATGACAAAAAAAATTACAACTTTAAAAAAAAAAAATATCACAATAACACTCCATTTCATTTATTTTATAAAAAATCAAAAAATTGTTTTATTACGCATTTACTTCACCCCCATATTGAGTTACCTGCACACGCATATGATTTTTAATTTTCAAAAGTCACCACCATATGTTAATCTCAAATTCAATTGCCCAAATCCCCCTATCAATTGCCCAAATCCTGTTAATTTGTTTACCTCGGGTCTCTTCAGGTCACGTCACTAAGTCAAGTCTAGTAATGCCACCTCCAAAAAATGTAAGGTCGTGCCGCAGCCACATTGTTTGACCGATCAGTTAGATACTCACAGGATTTAATCAGGTCATAAGCACCTACAATTCTGCTATTTCGGATGATTTTTATATCGGTGACCTAAGGTGAAGTCTATTTTGTGACCTCCCAATTATAAGTAATTGGGAAAACATGAAAATGCATATAAATCCACAGGAAATGGCTAAATTTGCCCAATTTTCACCGGAGGCCCGCATCTTTTGCAAAATACCCAGTGGCGGATCTGCGGTTGGGGAAAATGGGCAATTGCCCTCCCCCCAAACCGCCTGAAATCGGCGCAAGACTTTGACATATTTCCTGATATAGAAGAAAATCGAAGCAACTTTTACTAAGGAAAGTTAGCTTTAAATCAGCTATTAATGCATAAGAAACCCAAATCCGATGCGTTTTCAGAATTGTGTGAGACTTTTTGGAATTCCCCCCTCCCCTCCAAACCACCCGTTATGGATCCGCCAATGCAAAGATCCATGTGGCATTTTTATCCTATGACCTCCACGAGGTCAAATATATTCACCCTGAGGTCATTCGTCATTTTCTTCCATAACTTTTTAACCGAACCAGTAAGGTGCCGTAGTTGGCGATGGACGAGCGAACGCAAATAAATGTATGGTGAATTTCAACTCGATCAGGGAAGTAGTTTCTGAGATACAAATACGTGGTACACACGTGCGCACGTGCAGAAGCACCCCACCCCTGACTTGTGGGAAGTGGCGGCTGAGAGATCCCTAACCACACACCAAATTTGAACACAATCGGCTCAGCAGTTGCCCCCACCCACTCCAAATTGTGTGGCGACGTTCCTGATCCAACAACCCCCCGATCTCCCCCACTCTGCCGCTAATGAGCAATTGGTCAAAGGATATTGAAATTCAAGATATTCCGGAAATAATTTAAAGATACTTATTTTGGCTGGAAAATGCTAAAATGTAGGACTATCATCACATTTACATTGGATTTGTATACATTTATCACCAGATAAGCATATTTTATTTTAATTGAATACATATCAAGTGAAAAATGGCATGGAAATACTGAGATCAGGGTGGGCAACATTTCTTTACTGGGAGGGGGGGGGGGCAAAACAGCTCACTGGGGGGGGGGGGGGGGGCATTTGCCCCCCCCCCCCCCCTCCGTTTACATGTTAAAATAGGCCCCGCTTGACATTGACCTTGACCTTTGGCAACCATCTCATTTTAGCTCATGCGGGATGTGTATTATACCTTTGGAGCACTTTGGGTGATCATGGACGCAATTCAAGGCTTTGAATTAAAATTATGGTCCATAAACTCAAATGCCTCGAGTTTGACCTTTGACCCGACCTTGACCTGATATGCGACTTCCATTCAAAAATATAAAGTATGATTTAGATGCATCTCATTGAGAGCTTTCGAATGCCGCCTTGTGCGTCTCGCTGCGACCATTGGTTCCGGGAGATAAAAAGGGGGACCCCGCCCTCTCCCCCCCCCCCCCTCTCCCCCCCCCCCCCCCCCAGTCAATGGCGTTCGTCTGAGACCACGGTCAAGCGCGGGATAAAGGAAACTGTTCACCTTTAAAAAATAAAAATAAAAACTCAGAAATGATTGAGCCAAGCTAGAAATGAATTAGCAACTAGCAGCCATAAAAATAGATATGAACGCGGAAAAGGCAAATTGTCAGTTATTTGGTTCCAATTCAGTTTTATCTGAATGGAGTGAATTAATGCAAAATCAGATTGCTAAAAAGCACGCAATGTCATCGGTGACAACATCTGCACGTGCGTGACGTATAATCCCACTAGGAGTATTGTTGAGAAAAGTGTTTATAGACGATTATCACGATATATCTCTCAAAGTTAATTCGTGCAATGAAGAGAATAAGGTACTGAAACAGCATGTTCTTGTCCAGCGCTATATATTTCAATGTTTATAATACTTATTCCCCAAGCCATACGTCATAATAATACGTCAAAGCAGCCAATCAACAATGGGAGACATAACGGATACTCGTTCCGGCTTCTAGGACCTCCGGTAAGCTAATTGTAATTAATGAAGGGGTTTCTATGAAGATGTGAAGCTTCTCAAGTCAATTTTCGAGCATGGAGAACAGCTTGGCAGTTGGCTATCTCAACTAAAAACCCCATTGACAACATGGGCGTCGCCACCACTACGGACAGTACGGACAGTGTCCGTACAAGTTGGCGAACCTCCAAAAACTGGTACGGACTATCCGTACAAGTTTGCGGAACCATTTGAAGGTGCGGATTAGAGATATCGATACCTGCAATGTTTATATTCTAATTATTTTCAGATGGTCTACTTGTGACGAATCGTGACGAATTACCTCTATTCATGGAACTTTTTAGCTGACTATCATTAAAGCTTCTATCAAAGCTTCTATCATTAGCTTCTCGGTGAACTGTAACTTCGGGAACTCATCCCCCAGTCAACACGCAATGTCTCCAACAAATTGTATATTGAAAGCACTCACCGGGACAAAACAAAACATCACAGAACCGCGCGGCCGCCATCGGGCCCTGTACCACCCCCTATACTATCTTACTCTGACGTATATTATGCCGCGGGGACCGTAGCCGCCCCGTAGCTGGCCGCCGGCGCCTTGTAGGACGGCGCCGCGCTCGACTTGTAGACCGGCCCCGGCCGGTAGGACGGCCGAGCCTTGTAGGACGGTGGCGACTTCACCACGGGCTTGTAGCCGGCGGAGGGGCCCGGCTTGTACCCACCGGCGGGGGACGGTGTACTCGCTCGGATCGGGTAGCTGGGCCTCTCCCTCGTAGGACACCTCAGCGTTGAAGCCGCCCGTCTCGCCCACCGTGTACTTGACGGTCTGGATGCGGCCGTCGGGCAGAGCCACGGTGTAGAAACCGGTCCGTCTGCTTGCCGTCGTTGTTCTCGTTGGCCGAGTACTGCACGCCCGTGTCGTAGTTGTTGACGGAGTAGTCGAAGGCGTACGGGGAGGGCTCGTACTGGTACTCGGGCTGGTAGCCGCCGGTGCCGGACCGGCGTCTTGAAGCCGCCCGGAGAGACACTGTAGCCACCCCGGGCGCCGGCGTGGGCGCCGCCCTGAGACCGAGCCGCTCCCGCCTGGTAGCCGTGGGCGGTGGCGGGGCCGGGGGGCGCCGTACCCGCCGGAGGCGGAGGCGGTCTGATCGGCGGCGGCCACCGCCAGCAGACAGACAGCGAGGAAGGATCTCATGGTGAGGTTGCTAGGAGTTGTTGAGGGCGGGCTGGCACAGTGGAGACTGATGCTGGCCGGCTGTCTGCTGCAGGTTTTATACCGCGGGCGGGCAGGGGCGGGGGAGCTGGGGCTGGTGTCCCGGCCACTGGCTGTTGATTAGGATCAGAGGTGGGTGGTGTGGTCCGCTCATGGGCTGTTGAAACCGGACGCGAAGTGACCGGCCCTCGGGTTCATTGGACCACATATGTCCGGAACTAAAAGAGGGTGCTAGCAAGGTACGGCTTCACGGGAATACTTAGTGCATTGGTAAGCGATTTCGCACTTAGCATCCGTACGCGTACTTTTACGTGAGATAAGTTGGAAGGGTAGTGACTCCTTGACAAGAAGTTCTCATTCCAAAGCGTATAGGTTGTTATCCCATTGTTGATATATTACACCGAGTCATGGGCGTCGCCACCACTATACGGACAGTACGGACAGTGCCCGTACAAGTTGGCGAACCTCCACAAACTGGTTGTTCAAACAGTTTGCGAACCATTTGAGGGTGCATAATCAGAGATATCGATACCTGCAATATTTATATTATAATTATCTTCAGATGGACTATTTGTGACGAATCGTGACGAATTACCTCTATTCATGGAACTTATTGCTCAACAGAAGAAAGAAAAAAAACATTGTCCCCCTCCCTAACTTGAACACACAAATAGCCAGTTGGAATTAAATGTTAACGTTTTCTCGTCTGGAGTTCGGAATAGGACTATGTGCAAAAATGGCAAGAGGCATTGTCATTTTGCCCTTGTCCTTGCTAAAACGTTCAGCCGTTTAGTGAGCGGTGCTTGAGCTTGATGTGAAAGCGGGTACTGAAAGTTTGGGGACGATATTGGCGGTGGATTACGAGATATTGCGAAATGCGCGAGGGAGCCAAACAAAATACTCTCATGCTAACCACTAGTCCAGTACTATAAATGGTCAGGCCGTTATTTTACTGAACTGTATTTGGCTTCCTCCTGGCGCTGACAACGTTGATGCACGCGCGTTTTATTTTACATGGATCCAAGCACAGTGTATTAGGCCTAACCCGCGCCGTGCTGGGGAGGGGCGTTTTTAGGAGGCACATCTAAACGCCATAAAATTATTGTCCTATCTTTATTAGGTACAAAGTTATGCACAAGCAACTTTTGGGAGAAAATGCTAACATGACCTTTGGTTACCTCTGGAGCCTAAGCTATTGACTTTATATAAAATTTGAGGACACTTAGCGATATTTGTTTAAGAGCTGTCGATTGCTTTTCTACGTTTGTTCCTTGCTTTCATAGTTCCCGAGATATTTGGGTTGTTTCTGGAGCGAAGTTCTAAACTTGGAAAATTTGATCTTTGATGACCTCTGGTGACCTCAATATTTGAACTGAGCGAAAATGTCACAAGCGTATTGAAAAGGGGGCCAGGAGGCCTTGACCGCCCCTACTTTTCGGCTATTTGTTTTGCTAAAAATATTCGGCTAAATTATCCAGATATACCCCAAACAAATTTTCGAAAGCAATATATTTCGATAACATAGACACGGATTTGCAGTGGTATGGATTTCGAAAGTGGCGCAAAATTCGAAAATGGCGTATGTTATGATATTGTGTGCTTCGGGAGAGCAATCTGGCAGTTGGTAAGACATTTACACCGGTCCCCGGTGTTATGTGCCGGGGACCGGTGTTCAAATCCCACGGCGGGACTCTGACAAAATTCGTCCCGGCCCCCATATCCCCCGGAACAGGGTGAGGTTCCAGTTAGCGCTTTGTTCGCAGGTGGATATGATGTTTGGTCCACTACATTGTGTGCTTCGAAAGAATAATAGAAGTGAGCTGTACAAAGCTAGGACCTTTGTTAAAATAAATATGTGTACAATTCGTAGGTATAAATTAATGATTATCTATCATTGCTTACACAACTAGGATAATATTGTCCATGGCGAAGGGTTCGCTCGCTGGTCCAGTAACGCTGCTTCTATCACATGCTTACATATGAAGCATCTCGACACAGCGCTACGTTTTTTTGTTGACCACAACGCTGAATGACAGGACAAAACATCGAATATATTCGACAGGAGAGTCCTTACAACCAGAGTATGCAGTAGGTGATTTCTCGACATGGCCCTTCAAACCTGTTATCTCAGCGTTAAAAATCCCATTATGAAAGTGACTGCGTTTCCTTTAAACACCGTATTGACTCTCCTGCAAAAGATCACGCCCCCCCCCCCCCCCCCCCCACCCCCCTCCCCTCCCCCTCCCCTCCCCTCCCCTCCCCTCCCCTCCCCCTCCCCTCCCCTCCCCTCCCCTCCCCTCCCCTCCCCTCCCCTCCCCTCCCCTCCCCTTCCCTTCCCTTCCCTTCCCTTCCCTTCCCTTCCCTTCCCTTCCCTTCCCTTCCCTTCCCTTCCCTCCCCTCCCCCTCCCCTCCCCTCCCCTCCCCTCCCCTCCCCTCCCCTCCCCTCCCCTCCTCCCCTCCTCCCTCCCCCTCCCCTCCCCTCCCCTCCCCTCCCCTCCCCTCCCCTCCCCTCCCCTCCCCTCCCCTCCCCTCCCCTCCCCTCCCCTCCCCCCGCTAGAAAGGTTCGATGTTATGGTTGGTCCGTACAGGTTTTGAATCCGTGGCGACGCTACTGCAAGCAAGCTGTCGAGTAGAGCAAGCTGTCGCGGTACGCATCGCTGGGAAGTTTGACCTTCGCAAAGAAATCTTGCACAACAAAATTTGACTGCCCTCCACCAACACTTTGGATGACGTCCCTGCTCCAAGAAATTGCCGCGATAAAAGCGCAACACCTGCATTACGATGGCTTCGATTTCAGCTTCCATCCGCGCCATCATGTCGAACATCTAGACATAACATGTGGATTCATGACAAGAACGTGACGGAAAAATGTGTCCCTCACTATTTTAGGCAAGTTTAGGCCTGCCAAGTTCTGTCAAGCCTGCCCATTTGATTTTGTTTTTAATCATGGGAAATACAGTACAAATTCGCGCAGGATGTTAATCGAACATAAGCAAATAACTCAACCGCCCAACGTTGGGCTCGAACCCACGACCCTGGGATTAAGAGTTCCATGCTCTGCCGACTGAGCTTGCCGGGCTGATGGTTTCAGTTCCAATACCTAATTTAAATTAGGACAGGACAAATTGGTTTAGGTAAGTAGTATGCCTATGGTGAGGCACACAAATACATTTTATGATTATTTTGACTTCATGGATCATTGAGTAAGTCCATAATTGTCCTGTCAACGCACCTGCCGCCGCCAAGGATTGGGAGTTGTAACTAATTAGATACTAATCTTGTTTTATGGAGCATCTTCTCCAAAGCTGTTTCGGCCACACGGCTCATACCTACATATAGCCTACATACGCTGAACTTGTTGTGGACATCCTGGGCTACTGTTTATGGAGGTTGTTTATAAAGATTAAAGATGTCTTCCGGTCCCGTCTATCACAGTGGGACATGTTTCACGTTGTTTTTTTTTGCTTAAAATTAAAAATATAATATACTTAACATTTTGCCATTTTGTCGAAAGATGCATAGTTGCAGTAAAAACATTTAACAAAGTTTGCGAAAATCCATTGTTAAAAAATGTTTTTGATGCGCAAACGGTCGTGACGTCACACATGATGTTTGGCCCAATTTGGCCATGGTTGATCAACAGCACCTGTCGTGTTCTCTGCGCTTTATCGCCATATAGTATTTAGTGTTCATAATTAATATTCAGTTTCAGTATTATATCATCTTCTATTTCGTTCACCCGCGGCGTGGATTTCGTCTAAGCTAAGTTGCAAAGGTGGTGATAGTGGCTAATGATGGCAGCTTCGCAAGCGCCTGCACCACGGTCACACCTGGAAAGGTAAGCATATTTCTTAACTTCAATTGATTGCACATGACAGTGAAACATTTTGTGAGAGCCGTCTAAAGTGAATGATATATGTACCGTACAAATGCTCACCTATAACTTCACCAAAAGTTTGCATACCATATGTAAGTACTGTTAATAAATATTCGCCAACTAAGGTAGAATTTTGCATAATGGCGGCCCAACCAGACCGTGACCATGTTTTTCATAGGGTTATTATTTTGAAACTACCCAATAGATGTGTTTGAAACTTTGCACACAACATTTTTGGAGTTTTAAAAGTGACATATTGAAGTTTGTAAATTATTTGTTGACTGGTTGATGAGTATTGTACATCAATGCACAATCGTTACTTGTGCTCAGCGTTGTGAGGAAAATCATTATGATAACTATCGCCACCATTGACCATTTCCTCAAATATTACTCTAAAAGTTGAAAAATTACAAAATGCAAATTATTCCGATATATTTCGAGCACAGCTCTTCGTCTGTCGTTAACCCTAAACCTATTCGCACAATGCAGAAATCGTCTCAATTGCCTTATCTATGCCCAAACAATTCAAATGATGCACTCCGTGACTATTTCATATCCCACCCCTCAGTTCCAATATCCATATCACGAATCACATCCAATCACAACATGCAATTCATACAGCAGCAAGCAGCTTGGGTTTCAGATTCTTAAACATCTTGCAAGTACCGCGTAGCTATCCACAATACCTAGAGTGGAAGAAGTTGCCATGATGTAGTATTGTCATTAATTTTAGGCCTCGCATCTCGAATGCAAATAGATTCAGCGATCCTCCTATTCGCTTCGTCTCTGAAGACACGCAGGATTATGGCAGTCAAGGTGGTGTCATTATAGGACTCAGTTCCGGATGTTTTTGAGTGACATGGTCCCCGAGTGGTGTATCCGCCTCCCCATTGATTCCACCCCCTCCGATATTCGTTATATCTCAGCCTCACTGGCCTGCTAGAGCTGTGCTCGAAATATATCGGAATAATTTGCATTTGGTAATTTTTCAACTTTTAAGAGTAATATTTGAGGATAGGGTCAATGGTGGCGATAGTATTCATCAATGTACAATCCTGTTTTCCGTTTTGAGGCAAACAGCATGGCGTTTCATAGATGGCGATGCACCTCAGTTTGTACAGCGCGAATATCAATTAAATGATTGAGCGCGTGCTGTTGGCCAAACTATACCTCCATACAAACCAAATATTTTAAACTTTAAAAGTGCTTACTGTACAACATACAAATACGAACAGTATTGTTATATATTGTTACACAACTGTATTGTATTATTATATAAGGAGTGGTGCTAGTGGTGTGCCGTGATCATCTAATATCTGTTTCTCGTTCCTGTCTTTTAGAAACCCCTGCTGACAGAAAAGTGGGGTCCTCACGCCTGGGTTCATGAAAGCGAACGCCCAGAATCTGCCCAGAGTGGATATGGTGATGGTTTCGCAGTTTTTCAACAACAGCAGCTGCTACATTCAGCCGGGTTGTCAGCATTCGAAACTCGAAAGGTAAGCTACAGATCTACTGGATACATCAGCGGTATATGAGACGACACTGTCTGACAATATCATCACTACTGCTGACAACACTTCAACTTTTTTCTTCTTCTTTTTTTCCCCGGACCGGCCTATAGCCATTTTCCGGGGGGGGGACTACTTCTGGCAATTTGCCAGGAAAAGATTTACGTTAACCGGTTTATGTGAACCCGGAGCAAGCTAGGGAACAGGATGTCTATTTTACGTTAAGTGAATTGTTAAAAGTAAATCTAATGCATAGCCTTACGTTAAGTATTTCGTTCAAAGTCAAAAATAAGTAAAACACGAGACACACGTACATACATATTGTATTACATACACTCACGAACACACATACACTTGGACATATTCTTGAGAGACAGTGTCAGTGTTGATGGAGCCGGGGTGCCATCATTGCAACAACGGGAGACTGTTGTCAGTCTCCCTGGCTCCGGCGCCCCGACGAGACCTGGTTGTGGGATGTATTTAGCTGGGAGAAAAGTCCTGAATAATAAAAAAAAAACAGCGCCTAACGCAAAGAGGAAAAAACCTGCGTGGAGAGCACTTCAACGCAGCTTTGTTACATCTGTTTATTTAACATAATCGCATAGCGTGCTTTGCTGCAAGCCCGGCGTGCCCGGTCCTTTGGAAATGAAATGCCTGGAAGCAGACTGCACCGCAATGTACATGTGTAATGCGGTGCAGTATCTGCGAGTGCTTTAATAACCTGCATAGTGTATACGGTATGCATTTACATGTTTCTGTTCAACGCCAAGCTAAGGTGGGCCGATCATGGTGTCAGTGCAATTTCAGACTGACCCGCCCGTGGGCAGGAGCAGGCTTTGACAGCGTTTTACCACTCACTGGCAACACGATCAAGAGTGTTTTTTTTTATTTGCTGATATTTGTCTCATGTTGCCACCGGCAGGTCGAAAGGAGAGAACTTCAGCTCCGATGCGGTTGGGTATGTCCAGCTAAAGCGTGACGGGACCAACTGTACCATCTACGCCAGGGTACACCCGAGACACACGTAAAGAGCAGGGCCTACGCCGTCCAGGTCTCCATCGACGAGACGGAGGAGCGCATTGTTAGTGCAGGCTGCCTGGACTGTGTGGCGGCCGCTGGTGGTTGCAAGCATGTGGCTGCTGTTCTTGAATGTCTGAACAGCAAAAGCTCTGTGGGTAGTGTAACCAGTACGGAGTCGTACTGGAAGAAGGCCCGTCTTTCGTGTGTCCCAGCGGAACTCAAGTCCACCGACGCAGCAGCGCTTAGGCCAAAGCGGAGGCGGCTGAATGCACACTTTACAACGGGGGTGGACTTCCTGACGGATGAAATTCAAGCGGACACCTCTAGAAACTGCACTGGTCTGCTCTTCGATCATTTCGGCGACAGAGGGGATCGTCGTAGTGTTAGGGAGCTGGGTGTGGACCAGCTACTACAAGCCTTCGTGTCCAGAAATTATGGTGCGGACGAAGGTGAACCTCTGTCTGCAGCATCATTTCTGTCCTTTTGCTCCGCTCGCATGTCGTCAGCCCTGAGCTTGCGTGTAGAAGCGGAGAAGAAGGGTCAAAGCGATTCGTCGCTTTGGCACGCTATGCGGTTCGGGCGCGCGACGGCGTCGAATGCGTACGGTGCGGTGCATTGTGAGGCCACCGAGGGCACACTGGTGTCGAACATCGTCGGCGCTTCTCGGCTGAGGGACAGTGCGGCGATGCTCAGAAGCCGCAAACTAGAGCCGCTGGTTCTAGCACAGGTGGAAGCAGAGCTCGGTGTTAATGTGCGTGCCTCGAGTTTTGTGTTGAACCCGGAGTGCCCAGTGCTTGGTGCGTCGCCCGACGGGCTCACACCCAACGGCTGCATTGTCGAAGTGAAATGTCAGATCAGCGAAAAGAACTTTAAGAAGTACATTCTTGCGAGCGGAAATGTGGCTGCAAAGTACCGGGCTCAGCTCCAGATGTTGATGACGCTGACCGGGGCAGAGCGTGCTTTCTTTTGTGTGGCGCACCCTGACTTTGAAAAAGCAGACGTGTCCGCATCGTGGAACTGCACACGAACAGCAACTATAGCAATGGGCTGTGTGCCAAGTGTGTAAAGTTCTGGGAGGCCATCTTCCCAATGCTCGTTGAGGCATACATAGACGTGTAAATGTAGTGTCGCGAGCTGTCGTGCTTGCTTTTCAACGTTACAATGCCACTACCATTCCGCATGTTCGCCTCATTATAATCGACGGACTTCGGTCCCGGTGCGTTCTGAGCGCCGGTAATGTCGGAGCTCAATTATACTTTTCTGCTGGCAGTTGGACGGCCGACCACGGACTCGTGCTGTGCTTGTTGCTTCGTGCTTGTGCTGACTCGTGCTGTGCTTGCGGCCGGACGCGGACTTGTCCCATGGTTAGGGATCCGTTGAACATGGCTCAGCGTCAGTTCAAGATGGCTGAATACAGTTCCAATCCACTTGTAGTCTTTTCAATCGGGAAGGTAGCATAGAAGTTATTATTATCTCCCTTTTGTAACTTGTCTAAACTGAAATATACACTACACTTTAAGCTCGTCATTTTTATAATAAATGTCATGCATATATCACCGCCGTTTTAATCCTTGCATTGAATATCCTCCAATCTGAGAACATATCATATGGGAAATGTGACCAGCACGAAAACGTGCCCAGCATAGCTTGTTGATCATATCTAATTATGTCCCAATTATCTGGAGTCTTCTGGATGAAGGTACCCACATCAATAAACGTGCCCGTGCGCACCCCTCCCCACCCATACATAGCCGTGCCGCTTCATACAAAGAGAGACCAGTTCACCTGTTAACACGTTAGCACATTTATATTTGCTTTCGAAAGACAGCTCTCGGAAGCAGATTAATGCCGATCCCCTGAAAGAAGCGCCCTGTTTCAATGCTCATGTGCATAGTGCATATTAACTGGAATAACTGGGCCTTTCAAATTCGTGGCGGAAATATAGACAGGCAGGCCTTAAATAGTAATATAAATGACTCCCGGATCACGGATGTGGGATATTCATATTTTTGGAAATATACAGCACTTTACGTTTGACAAACGATGATTATAGATGATCATGTAATGGTACTTACATCACAATGGTCGCTACAGCAAACGATGCCACTGGAGCCGACAATCGGGCCACTTCTGTGAGCCGCAGCACACCACAATCTTCTTTTCTTGTTGGACATTGGAAGGCCGATAAATACCGCATTTGACGCACTGAATGTTGAATTTTTACATTTTAGAACAAAACAATAATAATATCTGCGCTTTTTTCCGTCCATTTTTACTACAAGAACGACTAATGACAAGCTGAATATCTGACAATAACAAACAAAACGCCCGCTCGCCTACTAATGGCATTCGTCGGATGACTCAAACATCATGTGTGACGTCACACGATGATGACCAAACAGAGGCCAACACGTTGACATAGAATATTTAGTTTGTTATGAGACCTGTTCGGCATCTAAGATTATTCGACTGCGCATGCGCAGTAAGGCGCACTGAGCCTGGGCGGAGGCTAACTGGCGAATTACGTCAGAAACTATGACGTCATCTCCCGTCATGCTCCTCAGATTGTGTAAGCCAAAAATGTATAGATGTGCCCGATTTTGGAATACAATTTCGACGATATCGGCGCCGGCGACAAAATAAGCGGGTACATATCGCGGAAACTGGTGGATCTTGAGAAGATGAAGATGAAGCAACTCACCTCATCGGCTGATGATCACGGTCTTCGTTGACGTGATTCATGACGTCATCAGCGCTACTTTCTTGGTCTTCCATGAAAGCATTGTTGATTAAATCAAATAATTGAGGAATCCCTCTTCGCTTACCTTCCATCCCGATCACAATATATAAATCAATTATCATAAACAATTCAAAGGCACGTATTGCAGGCGTCACAAAGGGATTACAAGATAGCTACAATACAGGACACAGAAATCAGAACGCTTATAGAAAGGCTGCTGCAATTTTTTATATGCCACTTCTTCATTGCAAATGCAATTGTTCAAAGAATATTTGGCCTATCTATGACGTCTTCAAAAGTGTCATGACGTCACCGAAGGTGTGACGTCACTTAAGTCAATAATATGCTTAGATGCCGAACAGGCCTATGGTATTTATACAACTTTTTGAGAAAAATGAACGTCACCAATGTCTTTTTCATGAAACATGATTGTAAAAGTTTTATTAAAGTATGTGGTTGCATGACATGGAACTAGTCCATTGTTTCACAGGCCCGCTCCCACGATAAGTTTACGAAGAGATGCGCCGAAGACGGGGTTAAATTGAATCCATTAATTAAATCGGTCAGCAACAGCATCATTGAAGTCGTCAGCGGTGTCGATTAAAACAAAAAACGATAGGGGTGGGGGGGGGGGCGAACGAAAGCGAAACCAAGGGGGCCATCAACGTCATGGTTTCCCCGGAACGACCGAAATCGGCTGAAAATTAACACATTTTATTTTAAAAAGAAGTTTATGCAACTGTAAAAGGAGAGTTTGTTTGTAAAAAAAGACCAAAGGAATTGTTATGCAAAAGTAGACGAAGTTCATGAGTTTTGGAATTCTATCGGAAGGCCTCTCAAACCAAAATTTGTGGGCGATCTGGATTCGCCAGTAGGGCCGAGGCCTTAATTGGAGCCCTTTCTTAGTAAAACGACAATCGTAACTGTTTCAGAATGTCGTGAGGTGATTCATTCCGGACATGTATGTGAAGATAAAAGAAAGTAAAGAAGTTAAAACGGCACTTTTCCTGATTTCTCATTGATTCATCACTTTAAAGGGAAATAATGATCTTTTGATTCTGTTAGCAACAATGTATTTGGCTACCGCTATGATATTAAAATGATATGATCAGGGGCGCAGCCAGGGGGGGGGGCAAGGGGGGCAATTGCCTCCCCCCCTTACGGGTCACAGGGGGCCCAGCCGAGATTGGCCCAGATACCATTTGCATTAGCTAAATGGCTTTCAAAAAGTCACAGAGTCACAGAGGAGCCCTCAAACCAGGCAAGGGTCGCTCTGGTGCATGTCAAGGGCCCTCAGAGACACTGAAGGGCTTTCGAAGCCAGCCCATGGGGCCTCTTGGGCATGTCCAGGGGCCCATTGAGCCCATCGAGGGGCTCAAAAACTGTCCAGGGGCCTCTCGAGCATGTCCAGGTGCCCATTGAACCCACTTAAGGGCGCAAAAACATCCCCAGGGACCTTTCGAGCATGCCCACTGGGGCCCATTGAGCCCACTCAGGGGCCCCAAAAACCTTCCCAGGGGCCTCTAGAGCATGTCCACTTGTCCAGGGGCCCATTGAGCCCACCCACGGCCCAACAAACCTGCCCAGTGGCCTCTCGAGCATGTCCAGGGGCCCATTGAGTATGTTCAGGGGCCTCTCGAGCCTGACCAGGGGCCCATTATAGTCTGTTTTGGGGCTTCTTCAAACTGCCCAGGGGCCCATTATAGTTTTCCCAGAGGCCCATCGAGTATGTTCAGGGACCTCTCGAACCTGCCCAGGGGCCATTAAAGCCTGCCCAGAGGCCTTTCGAGATTGCCCATGGGCCCATTGAGTCTGTGCAGGGGCCTCTCGAACCTGCCCAGGGGCCTCTCGAGCTTGCCCATGGGCCCATTGAGTCTGTTCAAGGGCCTCTTGAACCTGCCTGGGGGCCATTCGAGTCTGTTCGGGGCCTCTCGAGTTTTCCCAATGGTCCATTGATCATGTTCTGGAGCTATTAGAGTCTGTTCAGGGGCCTCTCGGCTTGCCAAGGGGCCGTTGAGTCTGTCCAGGGCCCTCCCGAGCTTATCCAGAGGGCCATTGAGTCTGTGAACTTGGCTACCGTTGAACCGTGAACCGTGAACTTGAACTTGACTACATCAAGCCTGCCCAGGGGTTGCTAGCCGTCGCCTGGAGCGCCTGCTATAGCTGGAGCGCCTGCTATAGCTGGAGCGCCTGCTAGCCGTGGTCGGCGCGGTCATAATGAGCGGTAATATGATGTACTCTGACCCATCTGATGCAATGTTTTATTGGGTTTAAAAATAGTAATTTGATAAGTCTGATGCATTTTTGAATTCGGGGGGGGGGGTGGTAGTACAAAACAATTTAATAATTTTCCTCTCAGGAGAGTGTGTGCTGCAATATTTGTCAGCCAGGGGCGTCGCCGACGGGAGGGTCGGAGGGGAAGTCTGGGCAAACTCCTCCACTTTTAGAAGGCGGGGAGGGGAGGGGTCGACCCCCCCCCCCTACACACACACACACACACACACACACACACACACACACACACACACACACACACACACACACACACACACACACACACACACACACACACACACACACACACACACACACACACACACACACACACACACACACACACACACACACACACACACACACACACACACACACACACACACACACACACACACACACACACACACACACACACACACCACACACACACACACACACACACACACACACACACACACACACACACACACACACACACACACACACACACACACACACACACACACACACACACACACACACACACACACACACACACACACACACCCACCCACCCACCCACCCACCCACCCACCCACCCACCCACCCACCCACCCACCCACCCACCCACCCACCCACCCACCCACCCACCCACCCACCCACCCACCCACCCACCCACCCACCCACCCACCCACCCACCCACCCACCCACCCACCCACCCACCCACCCACCCACCCACCCACCCACCCACCCACCCACCCACCCACCCACCCACCCACCCACCCACCCACCCACCCACCCACCCACCCACCCACCCACCCACCCACCCACCCACCCACCCACCCACCCACCCACCCACCCACCCACCCACCCACCCACCCACCCACCCACCCACCCACCCACCCACCCACCCACCCACCCACCCACCCACCCACCCACCCACCCACCCACCCACCCACCCACCCACCCACCCACCCACCCACCCACCCACCCACCCACCCACCCACCCACCCACCCACCCACCCACCCACCCACCCACCCACCCACCCACCCACCCACCCACCCACCCACCCACCCACCCACCCACCCACCCACCCACCCACCCACCCACCCACCCACCCACACACACACACACACACACACACACACACACACACACACACACACACACACACACACACACACACACACACACACACACACACACACACACACACACACACACACACACACACACACACACACACACACACACACACACACACACACACACACACACACACACACACACACACACACACACACACACACACACACACACACACACACACACACACACACACACACACACACACACACACACACACACACACACACACACACACACACACACACACACACACACACACACACACACACACACACACACACACACACACACACACACACACACACACACACACACACACACACACACACACACACACACACACACACACACACACACACACACACACACACACACACACACACACACACACACACACACACACACACACACACACACACACACACACACACACACACACACACACACACACACACACACACACACACACACACACACACACACACACACACACACACACACACACACACACACACACACACACACACACACACACACACACACACACACACACACACACACACACACACACACACACACACACACACACACACACACACACACACACACACACACACACACACACACACACACACACACACACACACACACACACACACACACACACACACACACACACACACACACACACACACACACACACACACACACACACACACACACACACACACACACACACACACACACACACACACACACACACACACACACACACACACACACACACACACACACACACACACACACACACACACACACACACACACACACACACACACACACACACACACACACACACACACACACACACACACACACACACACACACACACACACACACACACACACACACACACACACACACACACACACACACACACACACACACACACACACACACACACACACACACACACACACACACACACACACACACACACACACACACACACACACACACACACACACACACACACACACACACACACACACACACACACACACACACACACACACACACACACACACACACACACACACACACACACACACACACACACACACACACACACACACACACACACACACACACACACACACACACACACACACACACACACACACACACACACACACACACACACACACACACACACACACACACACACACACACACACACACACACACACACACACACACACACACACACACACACACACACACACACACACACACACACACACACACACACACACACACACACACACACACACACACACACACACACACACACACACACACACACACACACACACACACACACACACACACACACACACACACACACACACACACACACACACACACACACACACACACACACACACACACACACACACACACACACTTTTTGCGGGAAAAAAATAACAATTTATCGTAAAAATTGCTTTTGCAGTGCAGTCAAAATCCAGCTGTCAAAACCTGTCAAATTTCGCGCCTCTTCGCGGCATGACACAAGTTTCGCAATTGCTTATACAAGTTTGGAAAATGGGAAAAATAATTTAATTAAGTGTCTGGCAGAGGCTCTCTTTGGCGGTTATTGCTGGCCCCAGGGCCCATTCCCTTCATACAATATTCACTTTTAAGTTTCAAGCCGGCTACATGCTTAGCTAGTTTGCAGAGTTCCGAAAAAGGCGACGCGAACGCAAAGACGAGGAGATCGGCACCCAGAAGCTGCTCCAGCGGTGCACAATTTGCTGGACCGAAGAGAATAGTGGAAACAGGCCAGAACCATCTCCCCAAGCCATCTCACCTCAAGGTCTGGTTTCAATATTAACATTTCGTTTTCCAGGACCAAAAACTAAAATTGTCACGCCGCTTCGCGGCGTCAAATCGGTAGTCATCGTCATAACGAAGCCATAGTCATCGTCATCGGTTCGTCGTAATGCTGAATTGAATGAATAGCATTTTTAGCTTATTATTCTCTACAAGGCCCACCGCCTATATTTCTGGGTTTTATCAGGCAAAACCGTAAAAATTTCGCGCCGCTTCGCGGCGCTAACTAACCAGTACATAACTACCTACTATATACTATACAGTACATACGTACCTACTACCTACTATAACATGAAAATCCACATACAAAATGCTGCAAAGGCTTAAATACACGTATCAAAATGGGGGGGTACATTTTTTCGTCATTTCAGCCCTACACTCAAAAGCCGACCCTCACCTGTTGTCAATTAAGATAGGTTTTCTCTCCTGTACGTAACAATACAAATTAGTAATGCGCTCAGTACAATGCCTACTGAGGGTCCTGGTCCAATCCAGCTCATCAAAATTAGACGAAGAAAAATTGTTAAAAAGGCTGCCTCACAAAATAAAGTGGCCGAAATCCGTAGAGTTTGTCATATCCAGGGATATTTTTGTTGGGGGTGGGGGGCCTCTCTCAGGAGCTTGCCCCCCTTTCTGAAGGTCTGGCTGCGCCCCTGGATGTGATCTAAATGTAAGAATTAAATACAATTATTCCCTAATTAAAAGTTAAAAGCTTGGGAAAATTAATGATCGGTATTTTCCCTTCACTATTGGAAAGCGACACATCTGGCGCTTTTGTATCAATCTGTTCAACGTTGTTGAAAGTGCACTTCGAAAGAAATCGCCGACACTAAATAGGTAGCCGTCGACGTGCATCGATAAGCTTCCGATTCCATTGCCAGGTTATTTTTGCAATGGTTGTGAATGGTAATGGATGGGCGAGTATATAATCACAACAAGCAGAACGCAAGATAAATTTTCCACACCAATGCGTAAAAAGCAATACGGGAAATCCCGGAGTTTGATGGAAACCGAAAAGTACTTGGCAAGAACCAGTCGTTAAAAGTGTGGAACGCTCATCAAGATTAACTTGCAATATCTCTCGGAAGGAATTTTTATATGCAAAATGCGATGAATTAACATCATATTTTGGCCTCATCTGTCGATTTCAAGTGCTAACTTCATGTTTGTGGAAAGAGGTAATTATTTAACTTTAATCAACTATAGCTACAGTATAGCTCCGACCCAAACGGTACCTATCCCTGTAAATGGAAATGGCATCCCTTGGAATGGAAAACTAGGCACAGAGTTGTTAACAACGTCTATTACCGGTCAATATACAACTCATCTCAGAAAATACGATTAAACATACATAAGTTTATGCGTTTTGAACGTCTTTTTTACTTTAAAATGATGCTTTTTGAATGGGCCGCAATCGTGCAGTGTTAGTTTGTATCTCTCTTTGTATTTTTAGAATTTGTCTGCTTTAACGTGAACAAAGGCTATAATTAATAAACTAAAAAACATGACCTTTTCCTCGAAAATGTGAAAATCCAATGTTATCCAAATGTTATTATTATGTTGTAATATTTCGGCCACAGGCCTTTATCAAACACACATTGTTTATATAGCCTTAATTATTGTTTATATAGCCTTGAACAAAGGCTATATAAACAATAATTATAAAGTGTGGACAATTTTCTTTTGGCGGCTTTGTATAAATAAGGGTCACGTGTCATATCGGATGGTTGGAAAACTGTGTTTGAATTGTGTTAACTCTGATGAAGCCGCAATGGTGAAATATTAGTTAATATATTTATCTTTGTAATTTTCGAATCTACTTTACCATGAGCAAAGGCTATATAAACACGATTTATAAAGTAACTATCATAATGCTCATAACAGCCATCAACATAATTTGTTCTCAAGACAATAACTTTAGCCGCCGTGATGTGCTGATCGAAACTCTGAAAAACGGTGAAAAACTTGCAAGATATGACGAACGACTAACTTTTCTATGCGAATGCCGCCGATCGGATATTTATCCGAAATTCATTCAGTCACTGATAGATCCCACTCTGAGAGTGTTCCGTGCTTCTGCTACGCTGATCCAACGCGTAGAACGTCAGCGGAAAGAGCTCCTAAATGAAGCAATTTAAGACACGTCCAGAACCCTGGCGTTTCTCCAACGACAAAAAAGAAGAAGATTGGAAACAGCGCGACAAGACCAACAACATCCCCTTACCTCCTGGACAGAAGACATGGCTCGCAAGATATATTGGAACAAAAAGGACGTAACCAGACGACATCTTCGCCACAAACTTTCGACGCTGCTGCGGGGGAACGCCAAGCCACGACCCACAAGAAACGACCCGACGGAAGATGGCGGGTCTCACTGCGCAGACCCTTCGGCAGCTTCCTCTCGTCATCACGCTGGGCTCCTGGACCATAACGTGCCACAACAGGAGCCGGCAGACACCCAGCAAGAAAACGACATGGGAGAAGAACTGTGGCTTGACGCACTCTCCACAGCTGACACCCCCTCGTCCTCCGAGCTCCTACGTCAAGCTGCATCACAAGAACCAGGAGCTACCCAGCCAGATCCCTACTTGGATCAGGAGCTGTGGTTCGACGCAGTCTCTACAGCAGCCGACATCCCTCCGCCCCTCGTAGAAGATGAGCCAGAGATCTGGTATGACGCTGTGGACAATACTGCCTCTGATACAGAGCCTGGTGAGCTGTCTCAGGCAGGTGAGATGCGTCATTCTTCTTCTTCTGCCCTCGATGATACTGTTAACCCAGTGAACAACTTGTTAACATGACAGGCGTAGATTTAGGGACATGTTTGACGTCAGTGTTAGAAAGGGGTCCTAAGTTCGCCATCACCCAAAAAGTCACACCGAATACCCTTAAAGATGTGGAAGTGGGAATCGAGAGAGCTATGCATGCTCTTCGCTGGAAAGTGGAGATTGAGCAAAAGCGCGCCAACCTTCCTCCTCAGACCTTTGGTTCACGTCAACTAAAGCCACACTTTCCGGACAATGATGCCGCTGTTCCCCGCCCTGCCCCTGTAGAGATTGACCGTGCCATGGGCAAACTCAAGCATACAGTTCTTGGCTCATACAAAAACCAGCGTAACTCTAAATCTAACGTACTTCCAGAAGAGGAAGACGCCATCACTATGCTGTCTCACGATGATAGTGTAATTGTCAAACCGTCAGATAAGTGTAAAGGTCTTGTCGTTATGAAAAAAGAAACGTATGTCGGTAAGGCACGGGACATTCTTGATAACTATGAGCAGGTACCAACAAACCCCACACCTAAAGTGGAAGCCACCACTAAAATAATAATCAAAACGGTCATGGAAGAAAAAATGGATAAATCACTTGTTCAATCTCTACTACCCCAGGGGTCGAGAACAGCGGAATTTTACGGACTCCCAAAAAAAAACACAAGGAATCAGTGCCCCTTCGCCCCATCGTATCTGCGTGTGGAGGCCCACTTGATAAAGTAACGTGGTTTCTAGAACAAATCCTCTCCCAGCTCGTAAAACATGTACCAGCGCATTTACCAAACACAGACACATACCTTCAACGTCTAAAACAGCAGTACCCAAACGGCATCCCGCCCGGTGCAATTGTTTTCAGTCTCGATGTCACCAATCTGTACGGTAACATACCTATAGATGACTCGGTGCAGACGGTCATGAACCTGTTACAGGAACACAGGGATTCCATCAACCTGTTCGGACTATCTTGGACGGACGTGGAACCCCTTCTAAGCCATTGTTTAACCAACGGCCATCTGAGATTTGGCCAGTCCTTCTACTAGCAAACCATGGGACTGCCAATGGGAGTCGTATAGCGCCCTCCATAGCCATTATATTCATGGGAGCCCTGGAGGCCATATTTCTTGCCTCGGACCGCGCCCAGCCTGACATGTACTTGTACATGCGTTACTTGACGACTGTTTTTGCGTCTGGTCGCACGGATCAGATGCGTTGACATCCTATTTTGAATATGTGAACACGATCCACCCTACCATAAAGTTCACCATTGAACGATCAGACACGGTCAACCACCAGGGACAGATCCCTTTTTTGGATACCCTTATCAGGGTGCACCCTGATGGCCGCTACAACACCCAGCTCTACATTAAACCGGTGGCAGCCTCC
The DNA here is from genome assembly GCA_036785665.1 of Chirona hameri. NCBI lineage: Eukaryota > Metazoa > Arthropoda > Thecostraca > Balanomorpha > Balanidae > Chirona > Chirona hameri. Next base: position 176,070 of record JAXIVJ010000438.1, on the reverse strand, counting down.
ATCATCCTACCATTTGACTCCGCCCAACCATTTAAAATGAAAAAGTCTGTAGCCAAGTCACAGTTCCTTCGGGCCCTTAAGGTTTCCTCCGACCCCGTCAGTGCCAAGCGCAGTACAGACATGATCCATGCCTTGTTCCGGCAAAACGGTTACCCGTCCCGTTGGCTTAAAGGGAAATAATGACCCTTTTCCACAAAAATGGAGTTAGCACTTGAAATCGCCAGACGAGACCAAAATATATTGTAAATTCATCACATTTTGCATGAAAACTTTTCCACCGAAAGATATTTCAAGTTAAAGTTGATAAGCGTTCCACACTTTTAACGACCGGTACTTGCAAGTACTTTTGGTCCTCATCAAACTGCGTGCTTTTCCCATATTGTTTTTTTACGCAATGGAGTGGAAAATATATTGTGCGTTCTGCTTGTTGTGATTATATGCCCGGCGATCTTCTAAAACTAACAGCAATTGAAAAAAGTGGCAATAAAATCGGAAGTTCATCGATGCACATCAACGGCGGCATAGTTAGTGGTTGCGACCCTCAATTTTTGAAAATAAATTCATTTGTTTTCAACATTAGGAGTATTGTATAATTTGTCTGTGGCTGTATATAACACTATGCTTTATATTATCATGAAAAATAATAATTTGCCCCCAAAAACTAACAAACAATACCACAAAACTGGCAATTAAATCGGAAGCTCATCGATGCACATCGACGGCGACCTATTTAGCGTCGGCGATTTGTTTACAAAGTCATTGTCATGCTTCTCGGCGCACTTAACCATCTCGGCGCACTTGGCGAGTTGTTCCTGATTAGTATACCCAAGTCCCGTAGCAGGCTTTGTTAATGACGTCACTGGTGCCATTCTTGTGTAGCATTGCAAAATATATCTGATTTTGAGTTGAAAGCTAATTAAAGACTTATTCAAATTATTGTTTTTAAGTTTGAATTTTCTTGTTAATCATTATTAAAGGTATTTTATCACTGTATTTCATAGTAGCTGACACTTCAGAAACTTGTGACGTAATAATATTGTATCCAATATGCATTTCCCTCACCTTTTGCTACTGTGGCGCAGTGCCGAGTGTTTTGCGAATACTAGCTTGCCTGGGGTTCAATTCATTCCGCCCTTATTTTATTCGAGTTGGTATAGTTTGCATGTTGTTGTTATTCATAACTTATACTGATAGTCAGTCATGCATCACGGATGCTTCACGGATTGCTTCACGGATCAGAGCGCTGCTCGAACGCACGCTAGTAGCGCTTTCGTTCTCCATGGCAACCAGGCGTGAGCCAATGAAAAGCCAGAACGTATTCCCTTTCTGGCTTTTGATTGGCTGACGCCTGGTTGCCATGGAGAACGAAAGCGCTACTAGCGTGTGTCCGAGCAGCGCTCAGTTTGATCGGAAATGTCACAGAGCCTCAAAATATGCCGCACTAGATGTAAACAATGGTAGGGAAGGACGAATTTGTCAATGACCTTCATGAAGTACACAAGGTACTTGTTTTGTATTTTTTCCAAATTTACAACTTCGAATTTGGGAATATTTTTATTTAATTCTTAAATTTAAATACAATAATTTTAAAACCATAACGGTAGCCTAAGAAATTGTTGCTAACAAAATCAAAAGGTCATTATTTCCCTTTAATGGGGTGGCACGTCAGGCCATGTCACAGCACAACAACAGGAACACCAATAAAACACCCCACAGACCACCTCGGAAGGATAGGATTTATGTAACCCTCCCCTTCATAAATGACACCCTGACTCGGAGAGTGGACGCCGCTCTAAAGTTTGTCAATCCTAACCTGACAGCGTCTTGGAAGAATGATAACATCATCACTAAACGGCTGGTGCACTCGGCTCTAGAGCCCCCACCTTGTCGCGCCGGGAGAAGGTCCTGTCGCACGTGCGACAGTGGACTGCCTGGTCGATGCACTACTAAAAATGTAGTCTATCAGATCACTTGTGTGAAGTGCGCTACCTCTCACTCAAACGAACCACCTCCGACATACGTAGGGGAAACAAAACGGTGTGTCAGATACCGGTTCGATGAACACTTTAGAGACGGAGTGAATCGCACTCAACAAACCCCATTCGGGGAACACATGAGTCAATGCCACCCTAATGAGTCAGAGCCTCGGCTATCCATCGCTATACTCCGCCGATGTAAGGACGTTGCAGACCGGAAGATAGCCGAGGCTCTGGCTATTCGAGACAGACAGCCCAAACTGAATAGTCAGTTTGATACCTGGCAGCTGTTAGGACCTTGAAGTGTGTTCCTGGGGCTGGCGGTGTGACAATCTGTGGCTCATTTGTATCGCCTAGCATAGCACTAGCATGTTAGTGCTAAAGTTGATACTTGTATACTGTTTATAAATGACTGTACATATGTGAGTGATGCAGCTGTGTAATTTGATTGTTTGGCCTTTGCTCGTGTTGAGGTGGAGGGGTTCGGTTTAATGCAGGGAGAGATTTACTGGTGTTTCACCATTGCGGTTTCATCAATTCTGATGAAGCCGCAATGGTGCAGTGTTAGTTTGTATCTCTCTTTGTATTTTTCGAATTTGTTTGCTTTAACGTGAACAAAGGCTATATAAACAATAATTATAAAGTGTGGACAATTTTCTTTTGGCGGCTTTGTATAAATAAGGGTCACGTGTCATATCGGATGGTTGGAAAACTGTGTTTGAATTGTGTTAACTCTGATGAAGCCGCAATGGTGAAATATTAGTTAATATATCTCTCTTTGTAATTTTCGAATTTATCTACTTTACCATTAGCAAAGGCTATATAAACACGATTTATAAATTACAATGATACTGATGGCACGCAAACGCGGAAGTGGTATTTCGCAACGAAATAATCGAAATGCGGGCCTACCGGCCCGACGTCGCGCCCAGCATTGGGCCGATATCGACCCAACATCGGCATTTTTGCTTGGGACTCATTCATTATAGGTCGTGTCCTCCAAATGACGCCATGGTTTAACCCGCGCCCGGATGGGCCTCCGAGCCAACCTCGCCCTGGTGGGTGGTGGGGTCAAAATGACCCCCACTAATTCTAAAGCTAAAAGGGCTAGAAAGACGCGGAAAAACGTTCGAAAGCTCTTAAAGGAAATAGTTCACCTTGGAACATTTTCCCAAACACGATTTGATTATATTTTGTAATACAATGTCATTTTATATTGTCAAAAATGGCCTTATATCGCGCCGATTCAGGACAGAAGGCCGTCATTTTTTTTATTAATAAAAAATATATGCATACTCTCTGAGTCAGAGTCCTGACATCACGTGAATTAAAAAATGGTTCAGCCAATCAGATTCGAAAGTAGTCGAGTAAGGATAGACTCGCATTAGAGATGTGCCAACCGGCGGCCGGCGGTTCGCTTGCTAGCACCAGCTGCAAGCTGATTGGCTGATGGTATAGCCTCTGCCTGGGCTATATCCAGCACCACATTCTTTCGCCAGTACCGCATTCCTTCGCCAAAAAAATCAAATATATTCGGCTGGAGTCTTTGTAGTGAAGACAATTTGCAGATAGGGGTTTCCCAGCACGGGCTACACAACTGCTATCTCAGTTTAAAACTAATGTTGAAGGTGAACTATTTCCTTTAACAAGACCATGCAAAGTCAAGTCACTTCAGTCATTTTTTCGCTCAGTAGCCTATTTCACAAAGCAAAAAAGTGTGTAATTACAAAGAATGTCTTTGTAATTACAAATAATTTTTACACATGTTTGTAGTTTGGATTTCACAAAACCCCAGGGCAGTAAATCTCAATTTACTATTTACAAACTACTTTACAAAGATATTGTTTGTAAAAATATTTGCAATTGCACATGTTCTATTTCTCAAAGGTTGACGGAAGTGAGGACATGTTTGCAATTACAAACTTGTAATTCCAGTGGGTCAGGGGTTCTGAATTTCAGAAACTGCATTGACAGCTGACATTGTTTGACTGTTCAGGTTATTTTCTTGGTGAGGTTGTTACGTTGCCGAGGTTGTTAGGGTAATGGTTTAGTTATGCATAGGTATAGCTGCCCAAAACAAAGTTATTTCCCGAGAGATTCGAACAGGGATCTCCAGCTTTGAAGTCCCAGTGCACCTTACCGATTGCGCTGTGAGGGGCGCCTCCGCGCGGAGAAACCGCATGGCGATAGAATTGAAGCGGTCAACGATGTCTTGTGCAATGTACAGTGAACCTTCACCCTTTACGACGTAAGAAATCGGCTAGGTTAGGTGAAAAAATGGTCTAGAAATGCAACGATCTTTCTTTTAAGAGTAGTTATGTTGTTATGCTCCGCCACCTGGTGAATGGTCAAATTCTGTTTACTCTAACTGCTTACCAAGATGTATTTTTACGATCAGAGTTTGCATTCCGATGAAATGTTAATTAAAAGATTATTCTCCCTATAACTAATTGTATATTGAATAAAAAATAAACCACAATGTAAATATTTGTTAAATTAATTTGTTAATAATCAAATTATTTGTCATTAGCATCAAGTTTAATACAAACGTTCTTGATTTCAAGCTTTCTGCTGTACTAACATTTGTGTTTACAATTTTCTTTACAATCGGTAATTCAGAGGTTGTGAACAGGGGCGTAGCCAGGATTTCGGCCCGGGGGGGGGGGGCAAACGGGATCAGAGGGGCCCTTGTAGCCAATTGGGGGCCCACACACTGGCGGATCTAGGTTCGAGTTTGGGGGTAAAAATGTATATCCCATCAAACCCATCAAACCGCCTGAAATCAGCACAAAATGTACACATTTCCTGATAAGAAAATCTAAGCAACTTTATCTAAGGAAGTTTGTTTTAATTCAGCTATCAATGTGCAAGCGAATCAATAAGCAAGCGAAATCCGATGAGTTTTCAGAAATGTGAGAGACTTTTTGGGATTCCCCCCCTAAAAAAACTTGGCAGATCCAGGGGAAAAGGGGCCATAGCAGCCATCAAACCGCCTGAAATCAGCACAAAATATACACATTTCCTGATAAGAAAATCTAAGCAACTTTATCTAAGGAAAGTTTGTTTTAAATCAGCTATCAATGCATAAGCAAGCAAAATCTGATGAGTTTTCAGAAATGTGAGACTTTGGGATTCCCCCTAAAAAAACTTCCGTGCCCCCCCCCCCACCACCACCATCACCATCACCATCACCATCACCATCACCATCACCATCACCATCACCATCACCATCACCATCACCATCACCATCACCATCACCATCACCATCACCATCACCATCACCATCACCATCACCATCACCATCACCATCACCATCACCATCACCATCACCATCACCATCACCATCACCATCACCATCACCATCACCATCACCATCACCATCACCATCACCATCACCATCACCATCACCATCACCATCACCATCACCATCACCATCACCATCACCATCACCATCACCATCACCATCACCATCACCATCACCATCACCATCACCATCACCATCACCATCACCATCACCATCACCATCACCATCACCATCACCATCACCATCACCATCACCATCACCATCACCATCACCATCACCATCACCATCACCATCACCATCACCATCACCATCACCATCACCATCACCATCACCATCACCACCACCACCACCACCACCACCACCACCACCACCACCACCACCACCACCACCACCACCACCACCACCACCACCACCACCACCACCACCACCACCACCACCACCACCACCACCACCACCACCACCACCACCACCACCACCACCACCACCACCACCACCACCACTACCACCACCACCCATCCCAAAAGTCTTCTTCCAAACGTCCAGACCCCAATACATTTTGTCCTAACGTCACAATAACTTCACGCGCATCCACATGAGGGCTTGCGCTGTTATTGTAGCTCGTTGGCTATGCTACCAAATGCTGCCATATTTAGGGAAATAGGAGGTCGGGCAGATCATTTTGTAACCAACGCTTAAAAGTCGATAACATTAACTCGGTAGGCCTGAGTCAGGCACTTTGCCAAGGGGGGGGGGGGGCGGGGGAAGGCTACCCGCCCCCCCCCCCCCCCACGCCCTGGAGGCCCGGCGGGCGCGCAGCGCGCAGCGCACCGAAAAGGGCCGACGAGACCACGCTCATGGACTACGCGAAGCGTGGTCTTTAAGAGTTTAGAGCATTTCAGAGGTTCTTTAGGGGCACCAGGGCCCTTTCTGAAAGACCAGAGGGCCCTTGGACGTTCAGCAGAGCCCTGTACATGTCAGAAGGGACCCTGGACAAGCCGAAAGGGCCCCTGAGCGGGTCAAAGGGCCCCTGAACACGTCGAATGAGCACCGAACAAGCACAGAGGGACCCCTGGGAAGGTCGGAGAGGCCCCTAAGCATGTCGGTAGGGCGACAAAGCAGCCAGTGCAGTCCTTTGCCAGGTCTTAAGGACCCCCTGAACAGGCTGGAGGGCCCCTGGACAGACCAGCACCAGAGGGCCTCTGGGAAGTTAAAAGGGCCCCTGTGCATGTCAGAGGGGCCCCTGACCAGACCAAAAGGGCCCCTGAACATGCCGAATGGGCTCCTAGTCAGCACGGAGGGCCCCCAGGGCAGGTCGAAGGGCCCTCTGAGCATGTTGACAAGGCGACAAAACAGAAAGCGCAGTCTGTTACCAGGTTGGAAGGGCCCCTTAGAAGGCTGGAGGGTTCCTGGGCAGACCAGAGGGCCCTTGGGGGGTTCAAAGGGCCCCTGTGCATGTCAAAGGGGCCCCTGACCAGACCGAAAGGGTCCCTGAGCAGGTCAGATGGCCCCTGATTACGTCGAATGGGCCTCTGGCCAGCACAGAAGGACCCCTGGGCAGGTCGGAGAGGCCCCTGAGGATGTCGGCAGGGTGAAAAAGCAGCCAGTGCAGTCCCTGGCCAGCTCGGAAGGGCCCCTGAGCAGGCTGGAGGGCCCCTGGACAGACCAGAGGGCCCCTGGACAGACCAGAGGGCCCCTGGACAGACCAGAGGGCCCCTGGACAGACCAGAGGGCCCCTGGACAGATCAGAGGACCCCTGGAAAGTTGAACTTCACAAAATAAAGTGGCCGAAATCCGTAGAGTTTTTCATATCCTTTTGTTTGGGGGGGGGGGGGTTAACGCTCGGGAAGGGGCCCTTTCGAGGCGCCCCCCCCCCCCACACCCCCTGGACGAAATCCTGGCTACGTGCCTGGCCTGAGGGGCCCTCGAAATGCCTGAGGGGGCCCTCGAAATGTCTGAGGGGCCCTCGAAAGGAATTGGAGGCCCTGGGAAGGCCTGAGGGGCCCTCGAAATAAATACCAGCTCTTAAATGCTGTTATTTATTCGTGTTAGATTTGTTCATGGACGTTCTTTATGCGACATAAGGCGTTTTGCGGGCACCTGACACCATCCAAAACACTGGGGCCTTCGGCCCCAGGGGGCCCTCGCTCGGTCGCCAGAGGGGCCCGCCTGGCCTCCAGGGGGGGGGGGGGGCATGGCCCCTTTGCCCCCCCCCCCCCCCCCTTGGCTACGCCACTGGTTGTGAATGTTTGTGAAATGTCTTTTTGTGAGGTTTGCAATATTTTCTTGCGTTTGTAATCGCAAACATGTGTAATTACTAACTTCTTTGTGAAATAGGCCTCGATCAATATTGAGGTCCCAGTCGTCCTCAAAGGTCAAATTTTCCAAGTGTAGGACTTTGCTCCAGAAACCCCCAAATATCTCGGGAACTCATATGTTACCTGGGTCATCCCACGCTAACTCAACCAGTCGAGGTTGCACCACCATCTCAGATTTTGGAGATACAAAATTGGGCTATAGGGTAATCTTGTGCTCCGATTATGATTCTGAGGTTTTCAGACTTCTGCAGACCTCTGGACCTCTTGATCCAAAACAGCAAGAAGTTTTGTTTTTGGGGAGGGGGGGGGGAATCCCAAGGAGTCTCATACAATTATTAAAATATACTTGTATACGTGATTTAAAACATGTTTAGCTAAAGTTGTTTACCTTATTTATTTATTTCACTTCGTGGGGCATATCCGCTGCATGCAACGGCTATTACATGACTCCAGTCGAAACACGCTAAAATGATTGGGCTTGGGTGACGCAACACTCATACTTCATGTATACATCACAGAGCACACAGAACACATCGCAACACAATCTCTCATAAACGAGTGCAGTGATTCATAAGACTAGGTCTCACGCTCACGCTCCATCAGATACTCCTTGAGGCTTGAGCTCGCTTTTCACTACCTTTTCTTTTAAATTAGCAAATGTGTCATTGCTTGGCCGATTTCAGGCGATTTTTGTTGTTGGGGGAGGGGGGCCTCTTTCCGCACTCTTGAATCCGCCAGTGGTCAAATAACATTGGAGGGGGGGGGGGGCAAGGGAACCATTGGGGAAGGGGGGGGGGCGAACTCAACATGGGTGGGGGGGGGGGGGCAAGGGCCTCCCTAAAAGTGTATAAATCGACACATATGGAAGTCGGTATGATCATCAATACTGTCATTAATTGTTAAAGAACAGACAATTATTTGATAGTACAGGATACATATTTCAGAAAAGTCGACAATTTAAATACTAAAGCGTAATTTATTTTAAATTGGCCACAGTGCAAGACTAAAGCTTTTCAGTTGATCAGGCAAATTATAATTAGTTTGATCATTTATGACCTCTTCCTCGAAATTAAAATATAATAGTACCAAAAAACGTTATATTAATATTTCGATCACAGATCTTCATCAGAAATTATACATTACCAAAACGCTACCATATATTGACGAAAATTTACTTTGCAAAGTAAAAAAGGTGGTGAAAAGATCGGGCTTAAACGTTAGGCTAGCTTGGAGAAACGAAAAGAAGTTGAAAAGTCAGTTAGTGCGCTCAGCTTTCACGCCGCCTCGCTGCCCGGGGGGAAATAGATGTAATTTATGCAAGAGTGGGTTTAGAGGACAGTGCACACAGAAAAATGTTGTGTATAAGCTTAGGTGCAAGCTCTGTGACGCAAATTATATAGGAGAAACCAAAAGCCCGCTGAGACTAAGATTTAATGAACATGTCCGAGACATGGTAGGCAGGAAGGATGATACACCGATGGGGGACCATTTCAAGATGGCTCATCCTGAAGCGGGGCACACCCCTACACCCATTCAAGTTCAAGTGCTTTACAGAGCTAAGGACCACCCGGACCGAAAAATCGCAGAGTCTATTTTGATTAGAAAGGAACAACCAAAGCTGAACTCCAATGTGTCATCGTGGCCAATCATGTAAAATTCAACACTTCCGCCCTTTTGCGATGGCATTGTTCGTGTAGATACATCTTTTTAGGTTTGGCAACATTGTATTTTTTCCCCCGTTTTATTGTATATTTATACATGTTGTTAGATATGGGCTTGAATGTTTGCTTGTTAATAGGTGATGCTGTGATATATATGCGAGATGATGTCGACTATTTATGCAGACCGAAGTTGATGTATCCTCTAGAAGGTTGTGCCCGTATGAATAAAGTTCGCGAGAAATGTCGCGCGAAAATGTGTAAAAAAACGCGGGAAACAATATGCAGTCGAAACTTGTATTCTGATTATTGTCGTTTTGGTAATGTATAATTTCTGATGAAGATCTGTGATCGAAATATTAATATAACGTTTTTTGGTACTATTATATTTTAATTTCGAGGAAGAGGTCATAAATGATAAAACTAATTATAATTTGCCTATACAATATGTTCCTCGCACAAGCACTAACCAATATAAAGAACTTTTCAGTTGATCAGTTGAACAGTTTACCTAAAAACCAGTAAGGCGCCGTAGTTGGCGATGAACGAGCGAACGCGAAGGAGATGTATGGGGAATTTCAACTCGATCGGGCAAGTAGTTTCTAAGATACAAAAAAGGGTGCGCACGTGCGCACGTGCAGAGGTATCCGCCTTTGACTCGTGGGAAAGAGGCGTCTGAGAGGTCCCTAACCACACACCAAATTTGAACACAATAGGCTCAGCCATTCCAGAGATATAGAATAGGGGTGTGCACGTGCGCACGTGCAAAGCCACCCCACCCCTGACTTGTGGAAAGGCGGCGGCTGAGAGGTCCCTAACCATGCACGAAATTAGAACACAATCGGCTCAGTCGCTCCTGAGATACAGAGTAGGGGTGTGTACGTGCGCACGTGCAGAGGCGTCACGTGATATTAGCAAATTAACCCCTGACTTGTGGGAAACTGGTGGATGAGAGGTCCCTAACCACACACCAAGTTTGAACACAATCGGCTCAGCCGTTCCTGAGATATAGAATAGAGGTGTGCACGTGCACACGTGCAGTCACTCCACCCCTGAGTTGCGTGAAAGTGGCGGCTGAGGGGTCCCTAACCACACACGAAATTTGCACATAATCTGCCCAGCCGTTGCGGAGTTATTGCGAGAAAACACTTTTCAACACCCCTCACGCGGCATGCGCCACGCGCAGTGGTAGTCACCCACATGAGTCGGCACTGGTCTCAAACAGGGTAGTTTAGATGGGGCTGCTTAGCAAAGAAGTCCGCTTGTCAATCGGACGTGCGGTTGCAGAGATATGAGCTTCTCTAAAGCGTCGCCACGGGTCGGGTCGGGTCGGGCCGGGCCGGGCCGGGACGCTCATAATCAGATTTTTTCCCATACACCACGGAAAGACGAGCGAGTGCTTCGCGGTCGCTCGGAATCATAAATTTTACAAATACAATTACAGGGATCGAAGTAGTAAAACGTCCCTTTTAATATGTATTTATGTAGAGACCTTTAAATTTAGCAAGCGTTGGTTGGACAAACACAAAGTAAGTCGGATAGAGCATGTCTACATAGGATAGAGCATGGGAAACCCTTGCCTACCCGGGCCTCGATGTAGAGAAGGTTCCCTCTGTTCAATACTATTTGTATTGACCGTCGTACTTCCAGTTCAACTTTGGGGAGTGCCTCAGTCGGTAGAGCGTTGGGCTCGGAATCCAAGGGTCCGGGTTCGAGTCTGGCTACTGGCGAGGTTATTCAGTTCCCCTGCTTGGATCGGCGCGAGGGACTCTGACGGTAAACGACAGCAGTCGCATAGTCATAAAGCTCTAACACCACCATCTGAGTTCAAATGTGTGGGAATTCTGCTGGTTCACTAAAACACAATGGGTTGTTAACAGCGCCAGCGAAACATTGTACTTGAGCCAAATGTTTTGTATATTTTATTTAAGGTATGTTTTGCTTATAAAGATGAGCATTCTTACAATAGGATTTAGGAACGAAGTATTTTGAGAATTATTAGAATGCAATGTCGAAAAATCAGCTATCGGGATCCAAGAAACACCTTACATACATACGTATGAAAAAGGATAATATATCAACAGCTTCGGGCGATGTTCCATGCTATCTTTTTTTAGATATCGGTGGCGTCGGAACTCAAGTCGGCTGTTATTTTTGCAACCGCTTTGGAATCAATGACAGCATGCGGTACGGATTCCTACGCTGTTTTGCTTGTCCGCCTAGCATTGTAATTTAGGGCGACTTTTGTTTTCCAATGAGATTATAACGAAAACTATAATGCCTGTTGGAGAAGTTTGTGCTTTCGACAAATATTAGCAAATTAATCTCACGGGATAAAAACGTTATCAATTAAAATAAAAGGCAATGATACAATAAAACACGTATGCAATAAATTAACAAGCCTAATACTTTGTTTGCTGCTAGACGTCAACCATACCAGCGTCAAATTATAACGATAATTGTATACATTGTAATGTTACCGCTTATCGTATCCAATGTACACGGTAGGTATTAGGTAGGTATTTTATTGCAGGTACAATACAAATCGAAGTTAACCTGCAGGGCAGTCAGCGATATATATATATTATATATATATATATATATATATATATATATATATATATATATATATATATATATATATATATGTATATATATATATATATATATATATATATATATATATATATATATATATATATATATATATATATATATATATATATATATATATATATATATATATATATATATATATATATATATATATATATATATATATGTATATATATATATTATATATATATATATATATATATATATATATATATATATATATATATATATATATATATATATATATACATATATATATATATATATATATATATATATATATATATATATATATATATTATATATATATATATATCACACTGCCAGAGCCCAGCAACCTTCTGACTGGCACCACCTGCAACGTCCTGTTTGTCACGTGACGCAAATTCAACGCAGCTGACTAAATAACGGCAAAAAGTGGTGTTACTAGTCCAAGCAAAAGGCGCTACCGTGGCGATCAGAAGGAAAGTGGTACAGCGGCCACTGTAAACGGACTGGAGAGTGGAGAGTGGAGTGGAGAGTGGAGAGTGGAGAGAGAGTGGAGAGTGGCCCCGCCAACGTCGTACAATGCCGTGACCGTAAAAACGGTGCCCGTGTGAAAGTGGCACAGTATTGACCGCTGACCTGTAGTTGAGCCCTGGACCGTCATCACTTGGCGGCGCAGACTCAATTTGACGCAATGCGTAAGACACGGTTTTCTGTCGGTTTTTGTCCCTACGGCTGGACTTGGGTTAGCTAACTTCCTAGCATTCATTAGTTACCTAACGTATGCCAGGGTTCAGGTGCCTTACCTACCAATATAAGTTGCTGCTTGTCGCCACCAACAGCACAGTTCAAACTTCACCTCGACACCAGCAGCAACTCGCAGTCTCACCATGAGAGCCTTCTTCGCTGTCTGCCTGCTGGCGGTGGCCGCCGCCGCCGATCAGACCGCCCACCAGGGCGGCTCGGCGCAGCCTCAGGGCGGCGCCCGGGGCGCCTTCAACGTCTCCCCGGGCGGCTTCAAGACGCCGGTCGGCAACAGCGACTACGAAGTCGAGGAATACCAGTACCGGCCCTCGCCGTACGCCTTCGACTACGCCGTCAACAACTACGACACGGGCGTGCAGTACTCGGCCAACGAGAACAACGACGGCAAGCAGACGACCGGCTTCTACACCGTGGCGCTACCCGACGGCCGCATCCAGACCGTCAAGTACACGGTGGACGAGTCGGGCGGCTTCAACGCTGAGGTGTCGTACGAGGGCGAGGCGCGGTTCCCCGAGCCGAGCGAATACAACACCCCGCCCACGGGCCACAAGCAGGGTCCCACCGGAGGGCACAAGACGGTGGTCAAGGTGCCGCGCTCCTACAGGCCCGGACCCGTGTACAGGTCGAACACGGCGAAAGCTGCCAAGTACGACGAGTAGTGGGTGATGGTGAGGGACGGCTTGGGCCCAGAGCTAGGCCGCTGCTGAAGTGATGTTTTGTTGTGCCCGTGTACAGGTGCGTGTTTCTGAATACAGAACTCGTTGAAAGTGATGACATGTTGAGATTTATGAAAGTCAGGATAAAAAAGTGTTGTAAACACCATCGTGACTAGAAGCGCGTGACTGCAGCCTAGAACTCTCAGAAATCATATATTAGCTAGCCAGAGACGGTGCACTTTTGGTGAGGTGGAGACGTATGCTGGGATGGTGACGCTGCAGTGGAGGACAGGGTTGAATTATAAATTATATTTTAGAAACGTGTGCCTGGCTAACGGACGGTGAGATAAATACCTAGAGATCAGACTCCCGACGGTCGACGCAGGTTGTATGACGCAACAGACACACACGACAGAGCAAGGGCGGATCCAGGGGGGGGGGGGGCGAACGGGGCCATGCCCCCCCCCCCCCCCTCCCCCAAGCCTGTTTAAGGGGGGGGGCAAACTATGTCCCCCCCAAGACGTGAAGTCTAATACATGCTATATTTACGTTTTTAGAACGGTACTGGGCATCCCAAAATTGCAGCAGTCAAAATCCAGCTAGCCACAGTCAAAAACTGTAAAATTTGCGCCGCTTTGCGGCATGACACAAGTTTCGCAATTGCATATACAAATTTTGAAAATTAATTCCATTAAATGTCTTGCAGAGGCTCTCCTTGGTGGTAATTGCTGGCCCCAGGGCCAACTCTCTTCATACAATATTAACTTCAAAGCGGGCTACATGTTTAGCTAGTCTGCCGAGTTTCGAAAAAGGCGACGCTAACGCAAAGACGCGGACCTCGGCAACCGGAACCTGTTCCAGTGGTGCCCAACTTGCTGGCCCGAAGAGCTAATAGTGGGGACCAGGCCAGGACTATCTCCCCAAGCCATCTCCCCCAGGATCCTCCAGATCCACAGGGACCATTTATGCGCGGAAATGTCGGTCTGCCTTTTGCTATTTTGAAACCTTTTGCACCGTTACCAGTTGTTTGTTACAGTTCGGTAAATAGGTAGGTATGCATACTACAGTTATTATCATATGTACTATTGAGCGCAGACTGCTCAATAGCACATATAGAGGTCATCGTGATTTACTATCCGAGGCTAATGTATATGAAAAACTACCTTCATTTAAAAATGTTTCATCATACCGAGATGTGCAACCAGCAATAGGGGTCACCTGAGGCTTGGCTCCACTCACGGTCTGGTTCCAATATTAAAATTGCGTTTTCCATGACCTAAAATTAAAATGTTCACGCCGCTTCGAGGCGTCACATCAGTAGCCATCGTCATAACGAAGCCATTGTCGTCGTCTTCGTTTCGTCGTAACGCTGAATTGAATGAATAACATTTGTAGCTTCTTATCCTCTACAAGGCTAAGAAGCTACATGAACCCAGAAACGTAGGCATGCCTACGTTTCTGGGTTTTGCCAGGCAAACCCGAGATAAAAAAATCGCGCCGCTTCGCGGCGCTAAATAACAAGTACCTGCTATAACATGTAAATCCACATTAAAAATGCTCCAAAGGCTTACATACACGCATAACAAATTGGGGTACATTTTTTTCGTCATTTCAGCCGACCCCCCACTCAAAAATTATCGGCGACGCCTCTGAGTACAGCTGACAATTGACATAGTTTTGCTCAGTGTAAGGCAATATTGAAATCGTGTGGTTGCAAAATAAAGTGGCCCACATCCGGGAATAAATTCGAAATTGGGGGTAGGTAAGGTCCGCTAAAAAAACGGTTTGACCCCCCCCCCCCCCCCACCCCCACCCCCACCCCACCAACGGCCGGCTGGATCCGCCCTTGCAATTGATTTATTTATGTATTTATTGTACATCGTGGGATTATCCCCTCTAATGGACCGAGGTCCGGGTTCCTAATCCCGAGTCAAGAAACGTAGGGTGTATAAAAACAGTGGATAGAATATCATTCACACGCACATATTCCCAGTCAGGTACATATACAATATATTCGTCGCTCTACTCCTTCGTCGGTAGCAGGCGCTTCTTCAGCGTACGTTTGAACGACGCCACTGACACGGTCGTAAGTTCAGGTGGCAGCTCATTGTAGAGCTTAGCTGCGCGATACACAAACTGACGCTTGCCCGCAGCAGAGCCTGTGATGCGAGGCAGACTGAGCAGATGGTCTTGCCTAGTACTGCGCACACGATCAGCACGCTCTCGGTTCGTGTAAAACTGCGAAGCCAGATACTCTGGTTGACCGGTGACGCGGATCCGATGAAGTGAGGCCAAAGTCTGGTGATAAAATAAGTCCGCAGACGTGAGCCAGCCTAGCTCTTCCCTAGCAGCCGAGATGGGGTCTAACTTCCTTTTTCCTGAGATTATGCGAGCGGCAAAGTTGATGATCTTTTGACCTGCTGCGGGATTTTTAGCCGAACCGTTTCCAAAGATAGTGAGGCAGTACCGAATGTGAGAAAAGACCAGTGCAGATACGATGACAGGCAGGATCTCAGGTGGAAGCTGGTGACGGAGCTGAGCTATTCCCGCCAAGGTGCCCATGCATTTCTGGCTGACGAAGGTCACGTGGGAGTCCCAGTTGAGGCAGCGGTCGAACATCACCCTCAGATTCTTTTCCTCACTGCACGGAGTAAGCGCGACGTCGCGGAATTTAACAGTGAATGCCGGTAAGGTGTGAAGATTTTGACGCGTTCCGATCGGGAGCAGTTCAAATTTAGTTTCGTTCACCTTCAGCCCATTTGCACAGAAATAGTCATCCAGTGAGGCCAGGACTGATTCTAGACGGGTGATGAGACCGGGCAAGTCAGATTTAGGGCCAGAAACGAGAATGTGGGTGTCGTCGGCGTACTGAACAACAAATGCTCCAGCTGCGTGAAGGCTGAGGACATTTGTGAAGATAGTGAAGAGCAGGGGCCCCAGTGAGGATCCCTGGAAGACCCCTTGGTCGATAGGTCGCGGGTCCGAGATCTGTTTGTCGTTGGCCGAATCGGTGAAACTCACGCTTTGAGTGTGCCCAGATATATAATTTTCGAACCAGCTTGTCTCGATGCAGTAAAGCTGCAATTTGGATATCAATTTGGAGTGTCTGATGACGTCAAATCCCTTACTCAGATCAATCAGGCAAAGAATAGAAATTTGGCTCTGATCCATGTTCGAGAGCGCACGGTCCGAGATGCTGAGAAGGGCGGTTTCCGTGGAGTGGCGCGGTCTGAATCCGTGCTGGGTTGGAGTCAGAAGGTGATTAGTAGAGAGGAAACTGTGTAGTTGGGTCTGGACGAACTTTTCCACGATTTTGGAGATGACCGGAACTAGTGAAATGGGTCAACAGAGTGGCGACTTGGCTGGACCGCCACAGTCAGAGTGGCAAGGGCAGGCCGGTCCGGAAGGCTGTGTATATGAACCTCGGCTGGGTTGAAACGCTAGGCACTAGGATATGGGTAACGTATGTACATACAGTGGCGGATCTACAGTTGGGAAAAATGGGCAATTGCCCCCCCCCCCGCCCAACCGCCTGAAATCGGCGCAAAATTGACACATTTCCTGATATAGAAGACAATCTAAGCAACTTTTACTAAGGAAAGTTCGCTTTAAATCAGCTATCAATGCATAAGCAAGCGAAATCCGATGAGTTTTCTGAATTGTGTGAGACTTTTTGGAATTTTGCCTCCCAAAAACAACACCCGTTCTGGATCCGCCACTGTGTACATGCCTATATCTCTACCAGCGAAGGCTCAGTGATATGGCCTGTCAAAATAGCAATATACTATTTGATACTATGATACTACTAAATATTATATTTGGCTCCTACTTTAGTCGCATATGTGCTTATATATCTTGATGAGCGACTTAAGCGAAGTGTGATAATAAAATAAATTACTAATTGCAATGGCAGAATCTGTGATTGTAAATAATAGGCAGACATGCTAAAGACCAATTAATTACCTACTTACAAAAACATGTAAACACGGACACAAATTAGACAATCAATAATTTACCCCCACTCTTGAAAAGTGATGTCGCCTCTGGATTTCCCACACAGGTAGGTACACATTTTAGAGTGATTCCAGTCAAAATACCAAATGTTAAGACTTGTTTAGTTAGGTATGTCGTTTTACGTCCATGAATACACATTGAGGCTTTCATTGTTTACTTTTTCCGTAAAGTACTTACCGAAGTTGTTTGAACGGCTTAATATTAATATTCCCACCTACTTATAGACGGTGCACAATGAGTGATCCGACCGCCCCTGGTCACCGGTTGACCTCAGGTCACAACATAAGTTACCGTTATGGCACACGGGAGAATGACGTGGTACCGCATAAGTTTTCCCCGAAATCACTTAGAGAACCCATTCCACCACCATCGTCTTCCTTTTAACCCACCGAAGGTCCACAACTCAAGACTTGACCCCTCCAGGTCACCGTTTGATCTCAGGTCACCTGGAAGTCGCTAATATCCATTAAACGAGCCGTCCAAATACGTATTCGTTATTTACCGGCCGATTGTGGTCAAACTTATACCAAATGTTGGTGTCTATGAGTGTATTCGACAGCTAAAAGCATTTCCCGCTGAGGTCAATTGTTTGACCTAGGGAGGTCATAGAGTGCCAGCGAGGTCAAATCACGGGTACCGCATAACTTTTTCCCTAAAGTACATATCGAAGTCGTTTCAACGGCTAAATATCCCACCAGCCTATAGACGGTGCACAATGAGTTATCCGACCGCCCCTGGTCACCGGTTGGCGGTGACCTCAGGTCACAACATAAGTTACCGTTGGACGGCTCGTTAAATGGATATTAACGACTTTCCAGGTGACCTGAGGTCAAACAGTGACCTGGAGGGGTCAAGTCTTGAGTTGTGCACTTTCGGTGGTTAAAGGAAAGGCGACGGTGGTGAAATGGGTTCTCTAAGTGATTATTATTATTATTAGTACTATTTTTTTTAGGGGGGGGGGGGGGGTATCCGGTACCACGTCATTCTCCCGTGTGTCATAACGGTAACTTATGTTGTGACCTGAGGTCAACCGGTGACCAGGGGCGGTCATATCACTCATTGTGCACCGTCTATGGGCTGGTGGGAATATTTAACCGTTGAAACGACTTCGGTAAGTACTTTAGGGAAAAAGTTATGCGGTACCCGTGATTTGACCTCGCTGGCACTCTATGACCTCTCTAGGTCAAACGATTGACATCAGCGGGAAATGCTTTTAGGTTTCGAATACACTCATAGACACCAACATTTGGTATAAGTCTAAACACAATCGGCCGGTAAACAACGAATACGTATTTGGACGGCTAGTTAACCCTATTTGAAACAGGGGGGCGGATTCCGCCCCCCCCCCCCCCTCATGTTTTTTCGCAGATATCTCCAGAACGGCTGGGAGCAGCCCCATGAAATTTTGGTACTTTTCATAGAATTGAATACTGCATTTGGAGTAAAAAAATGAGTTCTTAACCTGAACAGAAGCGGTTCCAGGGCACAGTTTTGGGTGGGTTCGGAGGCGACATTTGGCGATAATACGGAAATGCGATCTTCACGGTTTCTGCCTAACTTCCTCAAGTATGAAGGAGTTACATCAGTTTGCGGTGATTACAACAAGTGCAAATTAGTTGATGTTAATGAAATATCATAAAAATTGCATGGCAGAGGCGGTTTCAGGGGCTTGAAAGGGGGGGGGGGTCCAGGAAGTATGCAATGCTTGGTGGGAAGCCAATAGAGCAATGTAAGGGGCATGTATAGCTATCAAGATGTAAAAGCTAACTTCTTCTTCCATTATTTTCATAATTTATTACATATAGAGTTTCAAGGGCGTGTTCAGGCACATGAAAAGGGGGTGACTGGCATGGTGATGACGATATGCCAGCGATAACGGCGCAATAGACGTTTAGCTTATAATAATATATGCACATATGAGGCCAGAAAAGGGAATAAAGTCATTTTTTTTTTGCAGAGGCGCGCTCAGGAATGGAAGAAAGGGGTCATATTATTGCAAGGAAACTAAGAGGCATGGGCGTACGATGACATAACATACTGCAGTTTTCGGATGAAACACGCACCACAGGCTACTCTACGAACGATTATAAGATAATAGGCGAGTCCAGGTAGGGTAAAAAGGGGGGTAAGCAATGTTAATTGAAGTTGTAAGTGAAATAGTCACTGTTGACTAGTTAGTATCATAATAGCGGATAATATACTTATCAAAAGGTCTTGCGCCGCCCCAGTTTGTATCCTGGATACGCCTATGATGAATTACAACATGCAAAAAGGAACTATCTACGATCAGTAACATATGTATAGTGCTGGGTAGCAACTTGTCTGCGGTTAATATTTTTTTTCTCCAATTTGACCTCCTTTTTCACTAACCTGGTACCGCCTATGGCAAAAAATATGATTTATAACTGTTTTGTCTGTCACAATCACATACCATTCCATTTATAAAAAGAAACATAAAAAATTATTGTATTACGCATTTACATCACCCCCATATTGAGTGACCTGCACACGCCTATGATTTTGCATTTTCAAACGTCACTATCATATATCAATTTTCAATTCAATCTCTATCGATTCCTATTAGTTGTTTTAAAATCAGTTGATAAACATGAAAGCTATGTTGGATCAAAAATACCACTAAAATGTGTAGTTTTTGCCCCCCTGTTGCCCCCCTATCGAAAATGTAGATTTGTTTATTATTTAGAAATGTAGATGGTGTTAAGGGGAACCAAACATCGTTTCATTTTTGAAAATCGGAATGGTAGATCTCGAGATCTCCGGGGGGCGGAATCCGCCCCCCCCCCCCCTGTTACAAATAGGGGTAGCCAGGAGCCTGTTACAAATAGGGTTAAATGGATATTAGCGACTTTCCAGGTGACCTGAGGTAAAAAGGTGACCTGGATGGATCAAGTCTTGAGTTGTGCACCTTCGGTGGGTTAAAGGGAAGGCGATGGTGGTGGAATGGGTTTTTTAAGTGATTTTGGGAAAAACTTATGCGGTACCACGTCATTCTCCCGTGTGTCATAACGGTAACTTATGTTGTGACCTGAGGTCAACCGGTGACCAGGGGCGGTCGGATCACTCATTGTGCACCGTCTATGATCTTCTGCGAATATTAAGCCATTGGCTGATTCGTTTAGGGGAAAAGTTATGCGGTACTCCGTCGTTGTCTAAAAAGCCGTAATAAAAAATGTGGACGTGACCTGAGATCAAACAGTGACATTTTTGGATAAAATGCTTTGTTGTGCACCATCCAAGGGCGCCGCCACCTTCCGAAAGTTGGGGGGGGGGGGGGGGGGACGGAGGCATTTTGAAGTCGATTTTTTCTTTGCAACGCCCATAGGCGTAATGTTAAAATCCGAAAATGTTGGGGGGGACACGTCCCCCCCGTCCCCCCTGTGGCGGAGCCCCTTGCACCATCTATGTGCTGATTCGAAAATTGTGGCACTGGGATGAGTCGTCCACTTCAATTAGCGTAGGAGTTATGCGGTACCGCAATTTGTGGTCAAAACCGTGTTTTCACGTGTTTTTTTGTGACCTAAGGTCACACGGTAGCAGAATAAGGTCATATGTTGCGTTGTGCATACACTATGATCACTTGCGGGTGGTTCTATGCTCAATTGCATATGTAAGTGCGTTTCCTGAGATTGTATAGGGCACCGCGCAAATAGTTATCAGCTATTAAAAGAGACATTTTTGACCTGAGGTCAAACAGTGACCCGGGCTGGTCCAATCTTGGTTTGTGCATGACAGGGGCGGATACAAAAATAGAAGAAGGGGTGGCTGACCCAGGGGGCGGCATTTTCGCATTTTCATTTTCATTTTCATTTTCATTTTCATTTTCATTTTCGGCATTTTCGCCGCGCCATGGGTCTACAGGGGCGCCAAAGGTTAATTAAAAAACTGCAAAAATGGAAAATTATCTTACGCTTACTCATTTGCAGTTTGTCTTTTCGAAAGAAAAGCGCGGTGCCCTATACAATCTCAGGAAACGCACTTACATATGCAATTGAGCATAGAACCACCCGCAAGTGATCATAGTGTATGCACAACGCAAAATATGACCTTATTCTGCTACCGTGTGACATTAGGTCACAAAAACACGTGAAAACACGGTTTTGGCCACTAATTGTGGTAACGCATATGGCGTGGCGAGCACGGCGGGGTTGTGAGCGGCTGACGGGCGGCGGAATTGGCGCCGGAATTAGTCAGTGCGAGTGGTCTTACGTGTATCA
The DNA here is from genome assembly GCA_036785665.1 of Chirona hameri. Lineage (NCBI taxonomy): Eukaryota > Metazoa > Arthropoda > Thecostraca > Balanomorpha > Balanidae > Chirona > Chirona hameri. The sequence goes on along the minus strand of JAXIVJ010000438.1, from coordinate 154,546 downwards.
GTGATGGCGCGTGACTGGAGAGAAAGGTTCCAGCGCGGCTATATGCTCGCTTTTGCCAAGTATATGGACGTCTGTCACGTTCGACGGGCGCTAGTTTTGTACCTCACTGAGCTGCGAGAGAGCGAGTGAGAGTGAGAGCCGCACCGGCAGCGGCCAGCACAGTGGTGTCAACTTCTGTCTCTGGCTGTCGGTCGGCCGCGGACACCGCACGCCGTTCATTCTTGTGTTTGGGATCTGCTGTTGTAGTTGACTCGTGGGTTGTCCTGACGCCGCACGGCACGGCGAGGCCCGGCCCAGGTCCAGAGCACCACTCTTATTTGCTTGCTGGCCGCGGGACGGACGGTCCCCCGGGACGGGACGTGCGGTCGTTACACGGTTAAACATGTTTGTAGCCCCCGCCCTTTCCCCACCCGGGCTAACCCGAGACCGGCCCTCAGCAGATTCTGCGGGGCTGGTCGGCCGGCCGGGCGTGCGGGGCGCCGGCCACAGCTGGTCGACGGCTTGCACGCTCGGACGGTGGCGAGGGGGCACCGCCCCGCAAGACTAGGCCGCGAGGCGGCACGGGCGGGGGCCATGACATGATATGAGCTGCAATATGTGAACCAACTCTTAAATGTCTCTGTGTTTTTTATTATAAAATAATGTGTAAATAAATGTGTCACTGGCCAGAGGGGCGCCGTCCCCGGTCAGAGGGGCGCCGTCACTGGCCAGAGGGGCGCCGTCACTGACCAGAGGGGCGCCGTCACTGGCCAGAGGGGCGCCGTCACTGGCCAGAGGGGCGCCGTCACCGGCCAGAGGGGCGTCGTCACTGGCCAGAGGTGTGCTGTTACTGGCCAGAGGGGCGCCGTCACTGGCCATAGGGGCGCCGTCACTGGCCAGAAGGGCCTATTTCAGCGCCTTCGGCGCGGAAATTGGTCGGCTTACGAGGCCCTTCTACGCCTTCGGCGCGGAGGGGGCGCCCTAAGCCTTCGGCGCGGAAATTGGTCTGCTTATGAGGCCCAAACACGCCTTAAGCGCGGAGAGGGCGCCCTAAGCCTTCGGCGCAGGTGGGGGGGGGGGGGGGGGTGGCGGCCACCCCCCGCCGCCCCCTGTATCCGCCCCTGATCAGGTGACAAGTTATGGGGTACCGCGTATTTGACCTGTTTGACCTATTGTGACCTCTGTAGGTCAAACAGTTTGATATATGCGCGTATAACTTCATAGGCTGTGTACTGACGCCATTGGGCTTATCTTGTGCAAATTTGGGCAAAATCGGAGTAACTTTGAATACGTATTTGAATACGAATACGCAAGGGCGGATTCAGGATATTTTAGGAGGGGTGGCCGCAGGCCAATTTAGGGGCGCCTTCCAAAAATCTAGGGGCGCCTTCCAAAGAAAAGGCGCTGTCACTGACCGAAAGGGCGCCGGCAATGGCCGAAAGAGCGCCGTCACTGGCCGTAAGGGCGCCGTCACTGTCCGGAAGGGCGCCTCGGGTCAAAAGGACCAGGTCATGACCTGTACGACCTGATACTCGGTAAGTTACTTTCAACAGGGCGTCCAAGTGGTCCATAGGGACGCTGCGTGCTCACGGGCTGTCCATCGCTGGGCGCCTGGCGGCCCGCGCTGGTGGGGCGCCCTTCTGGCGGGGGCAGCCGCTGCGGCCACCCCCTGGATCCGCCCCTGCGAATACGAATACGTTGCTGTCTTCATGGACGTTGTCGTTTTTACTGTCCGTACCTATTTCGAAGTTTGCGTGTTGATAATTATCCGGCCGATTGTTAGCCTATTATTACTGCGCAATTTGTGGTATCCGTGTAATGACTCTCCGATACTCTGTATTTGTACATTTTGGGGTCGTTTTGGCATTTTACTTATTGCTAGAAGTTAGAACCACAGAGGTGACGGATCAATGGAATGAATTATATGATATGATGATAAATGATATTGCTTAATATTGACATACGGTCTACATCATGCAAGTTATATATTTGTAGGCATCGGCGCATGCTTGAACGGAAGACTTGCCTTGCCTACTAAGATAGGTCTCATAAATGGAAGTTAAATTATAGGTATCAATGACATTCCGCATTTCACACGAGCTCATCTAGCGATTACATAATTCAGCTAATACTATTCAGCCGAATTTCGGTGTCAGCGGGACCCTTATGCAATGGTCACCACAATCTCAAAATTAGTAAGGACAAATACAAGTGCATCTGTACTTTAACATGGGACCATATTAGGGATACCTGAAAATTACAAGGGATAATGTCCCTAGTGTCCCCTGTGGTGGCGACGCCCATGCCTCGGTACGTTTCTCCATATCAACAAAACAATTGTTGCGGCCATAGTTTTGAGGAATTTTTATTACATTAAAAGCTGTAAGCAACCCAATATCTAGTCGTTTATCCGCCCAGTCGTTTATTGTTCGCCAGTGAGCACGTTGTAACGTAAATTAATCACTTTTGAGGGAACCGTACCGTCTATTCCAGCTATACATGTAAAGGCGCTTCCCGCACAGCTGAGAGTGGAAAACAAACGGAACGCGCCGTGCCGAGTCGCTGGCAAGATGGCGAAGATGAACGGGGGAGTGAACCAAATTCCAGGACACTCCTGGGCTAGTTTTCTCAAAGACAACACTCCTACCTCGTCTGAAAGTAAGTTTTTATGAAAAATGCGTACTTGATTGAGTAATTTTGATATATTTGAGAGCATAATATCCATGAAGGTTTACAGGAAAAGCGTTTGAAATGGGCCACATTTCCTGATAAGACGTTTCTGGCGCGGCTGTTATCCTTGAAATTCACTATTTTGTGCATGATAATAACAATATTAGGCTTATTTGGTTACTTTTTTCAGGTTTTAAATTGTTTGCCATTTTATTATTTTGTATATATGTCCCCTATTTTTTAATATTGTTGCTTTTTTTTCAATGAAAATGCATGATTACATCAGTGTTTTTCATTGCTTTTTCCCTTCCTGCTTCATGATTTCCATACCTCTTTTTGTTGTATATTTGTCTTCTGAACTTAAACTGTTCATTACAGCATATTTTTCCCTTTCTAGGTATAAATTATTTCACTTAGGTACAGCATCAGAAGTTATTAAATCAAAATGTTGGTTGTGTTGTTTGTCGAGGATTCTAGTCACGTTTTGACTGAGTGATCTTTCTGGTTAAAATTAGTTTCCTGTATGTGGATTTATTTGTGATTTATTAAAGTATGTTGTCATTAACAATTGTGCTTGTTATTCATGATTTAAATATAGAACCAAAGGGGAAGAACAAATGTAAATTTTACTTGAGTAACTCATTGAACAAAATATGTCAGCCATGTTACATTCATAGGCATACACAAGGGGGCAATTGCCCCCAAAGGTCTGTATGTGCCCCCTTTGGTAAAAATATGAATTATTTTTCTGATTTTTTAAAGAGAAAAAGGTGAAAATATGCCCTTTTAAAAATATAGTGGGCCAAATCCGGTGAGTTTTTTTTTGTGGGGGTACTTTATGTCCCCCTGAGCAAAAATTGCCCCCTCCTGGAGTGAATCCTGGGTATGCTACTGGTTACATTTAGTGATAAACTTTGTCCTAATTTTTCTAAATTTGATACATCATTGAACAAAATGTATCAGTCATGTTACATTTAGTAGTAGACTTTGTACTGACTTTTTCTCAATTTGGCTACAAGGTTATTGTGTGTATTGCATATTTTGGCCTGCTATTGCCTATAGATGTATAATAATCAGCACTTGCAAGTTTTATTTTTTCATTCTGCTATTATTTTGTTTAGCATTGTTTCATTAAATGACCTTCAATGTTTAACCAGTGAATTATGATTTGTTGTAAATTGGTGGTAACATTAATATTCTCTTCTGAATAATTACAATATAAATAGAGTGAAACCAAGTTCAAGTTCAGAAAAAAATATAATTCAAATAAAGAAATTCACTTGGAGGAACTCGGTGGTGGGCAACTTCCGTTACTCTGCTACTCTGGTACTAACATAACTACTTTTTCAGTAATGGAGTAACAATTTTGTTACTTTTCAAAACAGGTATTGGAACAAGTCACTTCTGTTACTTTATAATCAAGTCTGTTACTTCGTTACTCCCTTAATTTTGTGTTGAGATAATGGGCTTGTGTGAAATGGATGGGCACCACTAGCGGGGGAAAATAGAAGTACTTAGCATATAGACACTGAGAACAGTATTGTTTTATAAGCTGGTGATACCTGACTAAGGTCCTGGGTCATTAGGTGACCTCTGAGGTCATGCCAATGACCTGGATGTCATCCAAATTGTGTGTGTGTAGAGATATTGACTTCTAATCAAGCTAGAGTCTTGCATCAAAATCCAGCACATTTCTTGTCATTGAAGAATGCATTTCCATTAACTCTAGAATCCCTGTTGATCTCTGACCTGATGATCTGATTTGACCTTTGACCTTGATCTAATATCACTATTAGATATCCACATTCATAGTTGTCCAACACGGATGGCTGTTTTGTAATTATGTTCAGTTGGTAGATCTGCAAAGCATACTTAGCTGTGAAATATTCTTAAAATACATGGGAGGTCAAAACGTCATCTTAGGTCATCTGAGGTCAGTGACCTCGGTTGATCTGTGTTTAGAACATGACCCCAGTGGAACATATTATTATGTAAAATGTTAAATGGATGCCAAATTTGAAATCAGCATCACAAAATGCCCTAGAAACTGCCAGAGGCCAAAAGTCATCTCAGGTCATCGGAGGTCACAATCTCAGTGGAAACCATAAATGTCACTTGGTATCACCTGTGCATATGCTCCTGAACAACAAACACTCGGAAACTGCACAAATTACAAGCATCGATACTACGGGACGCCAGTTGCGCCTGACATGACCTTGAGGAACAGGTCATAGATCATGGTTCATGGGGGGGGGGGGGGGGGGGTAGAAGTTTAACCATTTTCAGAGTATGTGTTAAATTGTTCAAAAGTAGGGTACTTAAAGTTTCATCGCAATCGGTTGATATCTACGCAAGTTATTCCCGAAAAACCGAGGGGGTGGGGTGGCATCCACCCCCTGCACTGGCGAGGGTTAAACTTAAGTAGCGGAGTAACGGAGACGGATTAAAGTAACTTCCCTTACATTTGTTGCAAATTAACTGAATAACGAGTAACTCAACTACTTTTATGAGTAACAGGGTAACGAGTAACGGAACTACATTTTTTAGTAACGATGCCCACCACTGGAGGAACTTGATCAAATCTGACTGCTTCTATGGTCAGCTTTGATGAAGTTCATCCGACTGAATTCATTTATTTGAATTTGAATTATTTTCATGAAAATGAATTTGGTTTCACTTTATTTATATTATAATTATTAAGAAGAAAATGAATTTGGTTTCACTTTATTTATATTATAATTATTAAGAAGAAAATGTTAATGTTACCACCAATTATCTACAATAAACCATAATTCACAGGTTAAACATTTGAAGATTATTTAAAGGGAATGTTTCACCTTTGTATTGGTTTTAAACTCAGATAGCCATTATCTTGGGCCATTATTTAAATGTCTAAATTACTAAGGTCATTTTTCCCAAAACTTAACCGTTTTTAAGCAATTTAATTTACCATTTGCAAAATAACTCCAGGGTGGTGCAGCTGCTGATTGGCTGACAGCCACCTTTTCAGCCAATCCCACTTTGTCAGCCAATCAGCAGCAGTCTATAACTCAATATGACGTCATCAAACCAAATATTAAAAACTTCTTTTTTAGAAGTTAAGTGGAGTTTTCGAGAAAACAAATATCACCATCGTTTTCAGCAGCACTTTATATATTTCACTACAACCGACGTATATTTGACAACTTCCAGAATGGGGAAACATTCCCTTTAATGAACCAATGATAGCAAAATAATAGAAAAATACAACAACAAAAAAAAAACTGATGAGAATTGAGGCTTTGTGGGTGAATCATGATTATTAAACCGCTTACGGGTCAAACGTTGACCATTTCTTGCAGGCTAACCATTCTTTACATGTCATTTTGTATGCTACCTGCTCACAAGAGCATTTATGTGACCTGCAGGAATCTAGTCAATTCATGTGTATCTCTTGACATACAAAATATGTTTTACATACACACTGTTTTGAGCTTGTGTTATTGTGTACCATATAATGATGTAGTTGCAGCACCCTTGATCCCCAATCATAATCATATTGTTGTGTTATTGCATAAGCCATCAAACGAGTCCTGCAACCAGGCTCCTAGAATTGCTTTGGAGCTGGGGTGTGGAGTGGAAAGTTCTGACTAAAAATAAATATAAAGAGTGGAAAATTAAACCAAAAAGCATATGTACCAGGCTTTATCACCCAATTACCTGCTCACCAAAATTAGTTATTACCTATGCCAATTTTTACCTGTCTTTCCATCCACAGGCTGCCCCTATCATTACATCCATAAATCAGTATCAGGTTTCCAATTATCAAATACATTTTAAAATAAGGAGTGGAAAATTCACAGTAAAACTCAGGAAAAAGAGTGGAAAAATAGTATCCATAGGGTGTTGTCATTTTCCACCCAAATTGCTAGGACACTGCATGCAACTGCCTGTGCCAGTTGAACTGGCAGGATATAAGTGTTGATGGTGGTATGATTAATTGGCATGTATGCTTTGCTATTATTTTATTTTCCCTTAAATTATTTATTTATTGCCACATAAGCTAATTAAATGCAATCAGTTGATCAATCATCTGCTTCACATTGTGTCATTGCCTTGACTGTCATTGTTTAACCAGCCAAGTCCAAAACGAAATCTGATGACATTGAAAATATATTACTTAAAATGCAGGCTTAAGCTTTACCAACCTATCTTGGCCACTTAAGTGTCATTATAGTCAGAATACAGTTAATTCATGTAGTATGCTGCATTTCCCTGTCCAGAAGGTTGGGTGTTCTCCTCCCAGCCCTTGGATTTGTCTGGCTTTTTAATGGCCTGTGCCATCAGCCACAGGTCATCTTAGAAACATATGAGAGAATCAAAGAGACCTGTCTGCTGTAAATCAACGTCTTTGAAGATGTGTATATGCTCAAAGGTATATGCTTTGCTGTAAACTTGATTAGGTTAAAGACTGAACTTATACTTAAGGATAATAATGTAATATGCCTAGAAACTGTTTCTCCCTGGGATAATTGTCCCACTTACTAGCTCAAGGTAATGTGAACATTAATGAGAGCAGTCTGGGGGCTTCTAACCCGGTTCATATGGGGAGTAGCCGGAATCCAAAAACACAGTTCGATGGCTCGTCAAAAATCATGTCGAAACTAATTCGGTCATTTTTTTTTGGCTCAGGTCAATATTTAGGTCACCAGAGGTCATCAAAGGTTAGATTTTCCATTTTTAGGACTTTGCTCCAGAAACCCCCACACATCTCGGGAACTATGATAGCTAGGAAGAAACGAAAGAAAAAAATCGAGATGCCACCGTAGGTCACGATGACATTTTCTTCCAAAAGTGTTTTCGTGTATATCTTTTTATTAGTTAAACCTAGAACAATAATTTTAACACCATCGTGTTCGTCTCGTGAAGACGCTTCGAAATGTATTGATGGTGACCTGATTAGGTCAACTTAAACATTTGACCTCAGGTCAAGGTCATTTGTTGGTGACCCAGGTAGGTAATGTTGCATATGGGGCGATGTGTCTTGACGAGGCATATGCATATTATCTGAATAGGAAGCATTTTATATGTTCCCATTGACTTATAATGGGGAGGTCACGAAATTGACCTGACCTTAGGTCACCGATATACAAAATACGATATATACGAATTGTAGGTACTTAAGACCTTATGAAATCCTGTAAGTTGCAAATCTCTCAGCCAAAAACTGTGGCTGTGGTACGGCCGCAATTTTTTTTTTTTGAGTTTGGCCACATGACCTTGCCTGGTAACCTGATCTGAGATAACCCGAGGTCAAGAATTTCACACAATGTGAGTAATTGATGCCCGAACACCTGTGCCAAAAACGGCGGCGCTGCGCGCCTCTGCTTTCCCGTTATCCTCGAAAACCCTTAGGGAGAGGGGGGGGGGGGGGTCTACCCCGGCACGGCGCAGGTTAAGTAACGTATTGTTTCATGTACCAACAATTTATTGTTTCTGAAAATCTGATGTTATTCTTTAATACTATGTATCAGTTCGTTCTTTTGGCAGTGTCATGACAAATAATCAAGTATATTACATTCCAGGTCAATTGACATGCATGCCATACCAACTTTCTGACGGAGCTGCGGAGTCGACATAATTTTAGCAACTCCGACTCCGGCCTGAAACAAATCGACTCCGACTCCAACTCCGGCACATATCCGTTCTCCAACCGCATGCTAGCAAGCAACATATGCAATGCCATCTATTTTCTCCATTTATCTGTATTCTTACCAGTACGGAGAACAATGTTACGCCGCACGGGCGCGGCGTGCCGGCCGGCCGCGCGTCCAGCCCAGTCGCGCTCGCCTGCAGGCGGCAGAACCCGCGAAACGGGCACCGAGCGGCGAGCGCAGCCAGCCGCCGCCGGCCCAGCTCGCAGCAGCTGGGCTTCAGCCCCAGCTCGTTCCAGCTCGTCTTCGCTGAAGCCGCTGCTGCTCCCGTATCCTGCGCTGTCTTACAGCTGGCCAGTCAGTGCGCCGCTCTCCGCCGCCTCGCCTCCGGCAACCACGTCTACCAGTCAGGAGTGTGGATTTCCAAAAAAATCATTGGGGGTGCTCAAGGGCGGATGTAAGGGCGCATCGTGTCATACCCCTAAACGACTGAAATCGACCGAAAATTGACATCTTTTCTGATTTTAAGGAAATATAAACATAGTTAAAATATACACAAGCACGCATCCTTTATCCTTTATGGTCGCATCCTTTATGGTCGTGCCACAGCCACTGGCCACAGTGTTTGACTGAGCACTTCAAAACTCACAGGACGTAATCAAGCCATAGATACCTACCACCCTGCTATCTCGGATAAAAATATCCGTGACCTAAGGTCAGGTCAGTTTCGTGACTTTCCCATTATAAATCGACGAGAAAATATACAAATGTTTTCGTATCAGAGGATGCGCATTAGATCAGAATAATTATTTTAAGATTATGCTATTATAGCTCATTATTGATGACCCAAGTATTACTCGGTGATCCCTACAAGATCGAGTGAGGACATCTGAGGCGACCAACACTTCTTTGCCAATAACTCTTGATAGCATGCAATGATATGAACGTGAGACCGGCACCACTGTGTACAGGGTCATAGGATTGCTTTGGAGCTGGAGTGCGGAGCGGAAAATTCTGTCCAAAATAAGCATAAAGAGTGGGCAAAAACATATGTACTCGGCTTTATCAATACCCAATTACCCGCTTACCAGAATTAGTTATTACCTATGCCAATAATTCTTGCCAGTCTTTTCCTCCACAGGCTGTCTCTATCATTGCATTCATAAATCAGAATCAGTCCAATACATTTGGAAAGAAGGTGTATACAAATTCACAATAAAACGCAGAAAAGGGAGTGGGAATATAGTATCCATAGGGTGTCGATTTCCACCCACATTTTCCAATGCTAGGACACTGACTGTGTTGGTCTTGTCGAGACGCGTCCGCCATTGCGCAGCACGACATATCTGGTTCACCACATGACCTTAAATTACCTTGACCTGAGGTCAAATTTTGAATTTTACTTGGTAACCTGGTCACCATGGTATGATTTGATTCTCCTTGACGAAACGAGCACGATGACGTTAACATGGGCGCCGGGTGACCGTAAGAGTCGAGGCGTCTAAAACCCCAATCATCGTCAGATGACGTTAAAATTATTGCCCTATCTTCATCAGGCGGAAATCTACCGCTAGATGAGTAAACTATAGGTTTCATTTTCCACTTATTTCTTTCGAAAAGAATGTAAAGTTAATCTCCCTAGGCCGACGACTATTCTACCGACCAAGGTCATCACCAATTGCCAAAAAGTCGACTCTGACTCCGCCGGCCTCCGACTCCGGGCGGAGTCAGTAAGATTTTGGCGACCCTGAATGTCGCCAACATTCAATCGGGGTCTGATCTCTAGGTTTTAATGAGATATTGGATTCGCCTTGATATATTGAATTAGTTGTGTACGCCTTGAAAAACGAGCATAGGGGAGCTATCACAAAAGAAAAGAAAAGAGAAGAGAACACTGGACAAGAAGACCATCTACGTAAGGCTGCCGTTCAGAAACGACAGTATAGGGTCAAAAATCGCAAGCGTGACGCGGGCCTCCGGACTGCCAATCAAAGTGGCCGGGACCAACCAGAACACGCTGAAGAAACAGCTGCTGAGATCGGGGCTGAAAACAACACCTTGTCCATCGGGCCGCCAACACTGCCACGCGCGCCAAGCCGGTCTGCAGAACAAATGCCACACCAGGAATGTTGTGTACGAGCTGGAGTGCAGTCCGTGTGGAGGAAAATACGTGGGAGAGACAAGTCGCCCGGTGCGCCTGAGGTACAACGAACATCTGCGAGACGACGACATTAATCAGAAAGTAGGGACACCAGTGGGGGAGCATTTCATTGCGAAGCACCAGAATCAGTCACCAACAGACAACGCTGACCGCCCGGATCGTGCGGAAATGTGAAGACGAGGCAGACAGGCGGATCGCGGAGTCGATAATAATACGGGACGCACTGCCAGCACTCAACGATAACAACACGTCCTGGCAGCTTCTACCAAAGTAGGAAAATGACTGTTGAGCGCGTAACAGATTAGCATGTAAATATTATCAGGAACTTCGCTGTTCTGAGGATATACAGAATATGAGGCATAGAAGAAGAAAAACGGAATGTACGGAGCGATGGTTACTGTGTGGGGTGTTGCATTCGGTCGATGAAGTGCAGTTCCCGAATATACCCGAAACAATTTTGGTTTGTCTTTTTTTCTTTCGAACAATTTGAGGATGAAGTGATATGTTAATAATAACCAGTGCAACTGCTACATCATGTTGTTTCATATCAAAACATTTATCAGAAAATATAACTGTTATACTTTCAAATTTGTTACAGCTACATACAGTTCAGTGTTTACATTTATATCTACATGTTGTAGCCTGAGATACTTCTTGGAGGTTGTTCTTAACATAATTTATGCGGTCGGATGCAGTGGCCGCATTCAGATTAGGTCAATGGGTGAGGGAACCCAGCCCTTGAGACACACAGCTTTCTGCTCTCGTTTCTGCCTGTGAAGAGGAACTGCGCGATCCTATTGTGATTTGTGAGGGTCAGGGTGCACATCATGAGCCCTATTTAATGAAGAACTCTCATCCCCGAAGCTCATCCAAGCAAAGGTCTGGACCAAATTTACAAAGAAGTCGGCATATGAACCCGGAAATGACTAAATAGAGTATTCCATGAAAATAGAGTACTCCGGCTCCACGAAATGGAGTGGAGGTGTTTCATTTTGCAACCATACACCCTGCACCTTAATCACAGAGAACGGGCGTATTGACTTGCACCAAATGTGTGTGTCACGGGTTCACCACTCACGTGTGCCATGTGTGCTTATGCTCGAGAGAGGCCATGCCTATGTCTCCTGCATGCGATGACGCCAGAGTGAGGTTACGTCCTGTTTGGAAACCAATTTACATAGGATATTGAATCTTGAGTCATGTCAGATAACTAACATAATCATGACCAGATGCTTCAGTTCAGTTCATTACATTTCGTTCAAAATCGTCTACAGACTACATGATGCAACCAGGCCAAACTGAAATGTGAGATGTATTGAGATCAGGGTGAATTGAGATAGTGCTTGACTTAACTAGCAAATTTCGGCGCCCTTTAAACGTTTGATTTATGTTTAAAAATTGCAGCAAGATCAAGATGGGTGACTATGATGAAGCTTAGTACATTTTGGGGGGGCTTGAGTGCTTCTTTCTCTTGTTTTTCTTCTCTCCTACAGTTCTATGTATGATGGCGCTTAGTTTGGAAGCAAATATTTCGCGTATTCGTTCAATGGCGATGCTGTTTTGGTTATATCCGTTTTTAGTCTGACTTACAGACTTACAGAATGTGAAGCTGAGCAGTTGGTCGGCTGTCATCAGATCCGTGCCTCGCTTCAGCCGCTGAGATGCTGAGAGCTGGCCTTTATCGGCCAAACGATGCTTGGCTGACCAATCATGACCTCCCCGGTGGCGGAGGCGTATAGACCGTACATAGACCCGTGACAGAGCTGTGCCATCGCATAACAGTGGTACAGCGGTGATATACTGCTACTTACATTGCATTTTCAGCGCAAAATGATGCTAAATTTATCTACCTTGTTATGTGCCTTGTTATTTGTTGCCTCCTATCATTTCCGAGATAAGCCGTTCTGTACACACCTATTCGTCACAATTAGTTACAATTTGAGACATTGAAGTTGGATAAAGGGAATTTGTGAAATGGCAGCGAAAATATTTACTACCAAATAGCATGCCGTTATGTAGTTCCTTTGGGTGGAATTGCTTGTGCCGATTGGTTGGCGGTAGTGTGTGATGCGTTGACACTGGTTCTGCTCTGGTGTCAGGACTGCAGCCACCGATGTCGGCTACCCTTGTACATATCACCCGGTTCTGTGCTGACGTGTGCCGTCTTTCCGCAGATGTGCGGACGGAGAAGCGACGGAAGAGTGGCGACATGCATACGAAGCTCACGCTGGACGGTAGGTTGCGGCGACAGGCTCGGCTCATCACGCCCCCCCCCCCCGCCCAGTTATCTGATCATCCCAATCTGCGGCGACCGCCTTCAGCTTCGAACAACCACCGTGAGCTGGGCAACAGTCTCTCCCCCATTCACGATGCCCCTCGGGCTAACGGCTGCCTCGTGTTACCTCGCTGGTTCGTGTGCGTTGGTCTGTGTGTATCTGTGTGGTGTTCCCCGCCCTGCTGCGCCCTACTCCTCTGACGGCGTCCTCTGGCCTGCTCCCTCAGACAAGCCGCTGCTGGGCGATATGCCGAAGGTGGAGGAGTTCTCCACCGTCTGCTGCAAGCTCTGCAAATGCCCCGTCAAAACTCAGTCGGTTAAGGAGCACATGGGTGAGTGACGGCCGCCGGCACCACTGAGACCAGTGGGGGATTTGTCGCTTCATGACCTGGTCCCGGAGAGTAAAAATACATAGTAGAGAGTAGAATTGTATTGTTAGGAAAATTAAGATTTCCCTATTTTTTGACATTATTTTACTTTGAAAGGAAAGAAATCCTGATTTGTAATAGATATGAAATCCTTGTGAGGAAAATTGAATTATATTTTAACTACAATGTCGGTAAGATCAGGTGAAAAGAGAACAAATTTCTAGAAAAAAAGGAAGAGAGCAAAATTCTTTGGACCCAAAAAGTCCAGAAAATGGCCCAAAATTCCAAGGCTGCCACTGACGATGCGTACTACGGCGTCTCCACACTCATATTATGATGTTGGGGATCGGAGGGGTGGTCATGCCGCTGTTTGGCTGGGGTGCTTTTCCGCTGGCATGTGGGCTTGTTATGGGTGGCTGGTGGTCGTCTCTGGCTGTGTTCGGTCTCCACGGGAACCTGTGGCTGCAGGGACAGCTGTGAGTGCGAGATAAGGACATCATTTTTGCCGCGAGGTGGCTGGGTGGTTGTGTTTAGTTTAGGCCGAATAGCCGTAGAGTTAGATTGCCCTCCGAAGGTGGTGGTAGTGCTATCATTTACCCGTCGAGACATTGATTCACTCTTAGTGAAAGAGTGACTGTGTGTATGTCTCGCGCATTGTGTTTCCGCTTCGCGCTCTTCGTGACTACGAACTCCTGACGCGTGACTGTCGCTCCCATCTGTCTGTCCGTCATACCTGGCTGACAATCTACGTGTCAACGCTGATCGTCATCTCCCGATATAGCTGCTGAATGTTGTCTCTGACAGTCAGTCTTGTTCCACTGTCTGCCGCATCGACTGGCATGGAACGACTCGTAACGTGCTTGCGCCGCGTTCACTCCGGTCTAAGCAAAGCTGAACTGTGCAGTTCTATGTGATGATGTGTGTGTTAGAATGGGAGATTCTGAGCAGGTCGGTTTCTGCCGGCAGCGCTGCGGCATCCCGACTACAGCGCCGCCCGTCTGCGCGAGGAGGCCGAGCGGTTCCAGGTCAAAATCATGATCAACAGCATCCCCGAGTCGCTGTTCGCCGCCGTGCCCTCGTACAAGTCGCACATGCTGTCGCCGGTCCACGTCACCTCCCCGGTGGCGCCGTGCGTGCCCGAGGTGGTGGACGACGACACTGCCGCCGTGGTGGACATGATCGGCTCGCTGGCGCCCGTGCCGGACGTGTCGCCGCCGCCAGCCGTGCCGGCGGTGTCCGCCGTTCCACCGTGGCCGTCCGCGCCCGCCGCTCCGCCGTGGCCGTCTGCGCCGCCCGTGCCGTTGGTTACGGTGAAGGAGGAGCTACTCGAGGTGAAGGAGGAGGAGCTACTCGAGGTGAAGCCGGAGGTGGTGATGGACGGTGTGGAGGTGGTGTCGTCCGAGGAGCAGATCGGCGCCGTGCTTAGTTTGAAGACGGAGGTGCCTGGCGCGTTCATGGACATTCTGCACGAGTTTGAGAGCGACGCAGGTGCGGCGGACGAGACGGCCGCGGCCGTGGCGGCGATATCGGCGTCGCCGCTCGCCGCCGAGCCCGAGCCGCCGGCGTCTCTCTTCTCCTTCTCGCCGCCGCCGCCGGCACCTGTGGCAGGACTGTCGTCCGCGACGGCACCGGTGGTGGTGGCGGCGGCTCCGGCGCTGCTCGCCGCGTCGCCTCGTGTGCCGTCCAAGGCGGAGTTCAAGAGCGTGCCGTCGTCTCCGGCGCGATCCCTAACGGACACAGCTGACGCCAGCTCCATTAGTGAACACTTTGCCAAAATACGTGCCGGTGGTAGTGGTGGTTCGTTGTGCTCGAAGAAGTCGCGTCTGGGTCACCAGCCGCGTCAGTATGACCCGCGGAAACATTGTGGTGTGTGGATCACGGAGCGCAGTAAAAACTGCACACGAGTGCTCGACTGCCGCCAGCACAACCTCGATCAGAAGTCCAAGGTGCCGCGGTCGGTGCCGTTCAAAGATCTGCTCGCTCGCTTCAAGGCGGGCAAGAGTCGGGAACGGGAAACGATCGTGAGTTGGCGGCTTGGCATTTCGGGTGTTGATGGTGCATTATGCGGGGTTTTGGTGCTCGGGTCATTTGCTGTGTCATGTTTGTGCTATATTTGTTTCTGAACCGGTGTTAAAGTTAGTGGAATAATCAAAGCATTCTTGTGGACTTAGAATTCCCTCTAACACCATGTGCTTAAACGATGTAGCCTTTACATTCTGTATTATTTTTTTGTAATCCTTGAGATTGCTCCGGTCGATCTGAGTTGCCTATCGTGGCTGAAACAGTGCATCAAATGGCTGTATGCCTTGACCGTGTCGTGGCTGACCCTGTGCCTCATGTATTCTCCTCAGAAACCCATGTCGATGCGATACGACCCCAAGTTCGTGCCGCCCGAGGGCCACCCGGCGGCGGCGGCGACGACGGCGGCGGCGGCGGCGGGGGCGGGGGCAGCCGTCTCCCCGTCCCGGCCGGGCAGCATGGTCACCTACCACAACATCACCAACTCGCCCGGCTTCCGTCGGGACCGGTCGGGCTCGGCGGACGACGACGGCATGCCTCCTCCCTCCAGCGTACCCCCGCGGACCGCCGCCGCCGCACCCTCGGCCCGTCCGCCGCCGCCGCCACCGCCACCGCCTGAGGTCTGCGTCCCCCGCGTCCCCAACTACCCGCAGCCGCTGGCGGTGAGTTTGGGGAACGAGGGAAACGGGTAACGGGAAGGAGATGGAGAGTTTTCGTGTTTTTTAGGTGGAAGAAAACGCATTGTGTACCGAGTGATGCCAGCCAATTATAGCCTGGATGATCAGCAATGGTGGTGGCTGTGAGCTGTGTATTCCATCCGTCACCCATCATGATTGCCGCGTAACCGCAGTGGTTGCGACACCCTAAAGCCCACAATCAACAGCAGTCATCAGTTTGATGGCGTCTGCGTAAATTAAAGCTCTGATGGAGATTACGTGATTGAGGAATGTATGTGCTAAGTGCGCTGGCAGGCCTCAACCATCCATCAACTGTGCAAAACCTGCTTCCACAAGCTTGTATGTAAACACAGCGTTGGCAGATGTTGCGTGTTCCGGCTGGTTTGTTGTTTTGACTTGTCATACGTGCAGTACGTTAGTGCTGGCGGTATTTGCCAACTTCTACGCTGCTTTGTGTTTTGCTGAAATGGCGAAATAATGAATGATAACTACTTGTGGCATTACTTTCCATGTTGGTCAAACTGGTTAACAGGTGATACTTGGTACTGGTTCCGGTTTGCTAAATTGTGGCGTTTGCTGTGCTTGCTAGTCGAACCTGAGACCGTCGTTGGTCGCTGCCAGCTGTCGGTGATGTGGAGTGTCAGCCTGACCTCTGTGACCTCTCCGCTGACCGCTGCGCTATTCAGCGTGCGGCGTACTGTACTGCTCCGCTATGCCGAGTGTAGACCGTCCGGCTGACTCTGTGCTCCTCTGCTTTCCGTCAGGTGGGCGGCGCGTCGCACCTCTCCAGTCGCGGCGGCTGTCTCGGTCTGGTGGACCAGGCCAGCCAGCTGCGCGCCGCCTTCCGGAGCATGTTCCAGCCGGCGCGGCGCGGCCAGCAGTCGCTGCTTAAAATGAACCAGACGCGGGCCGCGCCGACCGCCGCCTCTGCCGCGCCCTCCTCCGCCGCCAATTCCGCCGCCGCCGCTGCTGCCGCTGCCTCGGTGTTGGCCTCCGCCACCGTCACGGCCACCGCCAACGGGCAGCTGACGCCGGCCAAGCGACCGCCGGAGCCGCCGGTGGGCGCCGCGGCGGCCGTGAAGAAGCAGCGTCCGGCGGCGGCGGCGGGCGCGGCGCCGGCCGCTGCCCGGCCGCCTGCCGCTGCCCGGCCGCCTGCCGCCCGTCCGCCCGCCGCCCGGCCGCCCGCCTCGGCCGCCGCCGCCAGCACTCCACTCACGCTGCAGTTGCAGCAGACGGGTACGGCCGCCGCCGTCAACGCGGTGCTGGCAGCGGCGGCGGCGGCGGCGGCCGGGGGAGGTGGCAGCGGCGGCGGCGGCGCGGGGCGGCCGCAGCAGCAGCGGCAGGCTCAGCAGCCGCAGCAGCACCAGCAGCACGCGCTGCTGAATCTGCAGCAGGGCGGCAGGAATGTGACCCTGGGTCAGGTGGGCGGCCTGCAGACCCAACAGGTCAACATCCAGCTGCCCAAGGGCGGCCTGCCGTCCAACATCCGGCTGACGCTGCCCAGCAGCGCGCTCTCTCAGCTACAGGGAATCTCAAACGACACCAAGATGATCGCCATCAATTCCAATAAAGGTGAGCCGCACTGCCGCTGCATCTGGCATATGGCACGTGGGGCATTCCAGGACAGACCGACAAGGGGTAACACCCTGCATGTCCGATTTCGATGGAAGTCCGTTATAGGGGTTATCTGGGGCGCCAAATCGCGCTGTGCAAGTTTCAGCTCGTTTGGAGTTACGACTGCGAGTTATAGCCTCCGGCATTTTCGTGAGGTCACCTTGCATGACTTATGCGATCAGCCAATAACTCCACAACAAATTATCAAATTCCTAGAAACACATACATTTTCTGAATGGCAATGCAGCGAGGAACATTATCCCAGGCCCCGTGTTTTTTTTTATTCTGACGAAATGACTCCGTGACCTCTGGTGACCTGACCTGACCTTGACACGAGCGCAGTGCATTTAAAAAAAAAAAAAATTAAATATACTTTGGTAACTTGTCTTGCACAGGAAAACAAATTGGAGATGGATATTTTCTATAAATGTACTTTTTACTTGCTCAAAATAACGCGCTTTTTTCCACCAACACAAAATTATTAATTGTCCCATGCTGGAATTGATTGAGTTTTTTTTTGTGTCCCACGAAGGTTTCAGGTAGCAATACAGGCCACTTCAAGGTTAAGTTGGGTGAATTTCTTGATGATCCAGGTGCAATTGTTGCTCAGTGACCTCTGCAAGGTCAACTGAGGTCATCTGAGGTCACCAGCACTTGTTTTGCAAATAACTATTGATAGAATAAAGATAGAGACGTGCGAATGACACCACTGTGTTTGTCTCGAGTCGAGTTGCGTCGCCCCATATGCAACATGACCTCAGACCTACCTGGGTCACCTAATGGCCTTGATCTGAGGTCAAATTTGGAAGATGACCTAACCAGATCACCATTAATATGTTTCGAAGCGCCTTGACGAGAAAACACGATGATGTTAAAATGATTGATCTATGTTTAATAGATAAACCCGCGCGGCGCTGGGGTATCCAGCCGAACGCGCGGTGCTGGCGGGGGGGGGGGGTAAATTTTACCCCCCCCCCTCCCCCTCTTATCTTCCGAACCAATGACTGCAGCGAGACGCGCAAGGCGGCGACCGGAAGCTCTCAATGAGACGAATCTAACGCATACCTGAAATTCTTCAAATAAAGTCACGTCTGGTCACGGTCAGGTCAATGCCAAAATCGAAGTATTTGGGTTTGTTGGCCATACTTTCCATCCAAAGCCTTAGATTGCGACCATTATATCACAAAGTGCTCTCAAATATATAATGCATCTCCCGCATAAGCAAAAGTGAAATTGTAAGCAAAGGTCAAGGTCAAGGGTCAGGTCACCAAAGGTCAAAGGTCTACGAAATTCAAGCGACACGTCATGTTGTATGGGTTATTTTACACGCATAATTCGATATTAGCAGCCATTTTCACAACCTGACCCATATAGTGGCGCTCAGGTCAAGGTCAGGTCACAGAAAGGGGAAATTTGAAATAGATTAATCTAAATAAAAAAGGCATGCTTCTAAGACCTACTTTGTCTCATAAATACAGCGGTGTCATTTGTTTGTATGTATCTGGTTACTAAAAGCCAAAAAACGTAACTTCAAAAAATGACGTTATGAATTACTTATACCTTTGGAGCCATAAGTCAGTCAAAAATAAATATATTGCTTTGAAATTTGGTTTGGGTATCGTCCATACTTGGTTCTCTAATATATCTTCCGTTTTTGTAATATCTTTAAAAAAATACTTTTGTGGAAATTCTTCCGAAAAAATCAGTTGTTTGATTTGGGGGGGGGGGTCAAAAACCCCAAAATGTCGTAAATCCTAGATAGCCATTTGGAAGAGAATTATATGTCCTTTTTTGACGGTTTTTATTTGCGATTTGCGTCAAAACTCTATTTTGTACGATTTTACAATTTTGTTACGTTTTTCCACCAAAAATGGCATGACATGACGTCACAAAAACGTCATCCCCGAACTACTTCTCCAATTTCAATACACATTTTGAGAGAAGACGTAGAATTGATGCAGCATAAGGTACCGAAAGTTTCAATTCGATAGCTGTCATAGTTTTCGAGTTATTGAGAAAATCCGGGGGGGGGGGGGGTAAAATTTACCCTCCCCCCAGCGCCGCGCAGGTTAACCCGGCATTGACTGGGGTCTCAGCCGAACGCCATTGACGGGGGGGGGGAGGGGCGTTAAACGCCCCCCCCCCCCCTTGGTTATCTTCCGAACTAATGATCGCAGCGAGACGCGCAAGGCGGCATTCGAAAGATCTCAATGAGATGAATCTAACGCATGCTACACAAATCAAAGTGATGTCAAATGTCAGGTCACGGTCAGGTCAAAGGTCAAAATCGACGTATTTTAGTTTATGGGCCATACTTTCCAGCAAAAGCCATTGATTACGACCATCACCACCCAAAGTGCTGCTAAAGGTATTATACACATCCCGCATGGGCTAAATTGAGATTGTTGGCAAAGGTCAAGGTCAGGTCACACAAAATCACTATGCGCAAAATATCTATGAGTCATGCAACACATGTTTTATGGGTTATTTTCCACGTAGAATTCGATAGTGATAGTCATTTACCAACTGAATTAATTTACGTGAAGCTATTGTCAAGTTCAGGTCAAGTTCAGGTCACTGAAGGTCAAAATTTGAAATTGATTAATATAAAAAAGAAGGCATGTTTATGGACCAGTTTTCTCTCAGGAATACAGTGCTGGCATTTATTTGTCTGTATCTGGTGACTGGTCAATAAAAGAAAAAAACGCAATTTCAAAATATGACGTCATGAGTTACCCATACAGCGGTGTCATTTGTGTCATTGATGTCAAGTCAGTCAAAAATGGAGATATGTTTGAAATCTTGTATGGTAGTTGCATAGGTATGGTTCTCTGACATATCTTCCGTTTTTTTTAAAAAATGTTTTAGAAAATTTTGATTTTGTGATAATTTTCTACAACAAAACGTTTTTTTAATAGTTTTTTTTGGGTCAAAAACCAAAATAAATACAAATCTGAGATAGCCAGTTTGTAGCCCTTGCAATTTGCTATCTTTTGGTGTTTTTCGATTGCATTTTGCTTCAAATGTGGCATTTGTACGGCCTGGCAAAGTTTAGCTGATTTTGGTGTAAAAGTCGTGTTTAGTGACTAATGACGTCACTAAATTCGCTATAACTCGAGAGGGAAAAACAATCCGACGAAATTTCTTCATTTTTTTTTCACGTAACAATTATTTATAAGAAAGTACCCGAAGTTTCACGTTGATAGCGCCATAATTTTTTGCAGCTATTGCGAACATTCATCAGGGGGGATGTTAAACGCTGCCCCCCCCTCCCCAGTCAATGGCGGGTTAACCCTATTTGTAACAGGGGGGGCGGATTCCGCCCCCCCCCCCTCATGTTTTTCACAGATATCTCCAGAACGGCTGGGAGCAGGCCCATGAAATTTTGGGACTTTTCATAGAATTGAACTCCGCATTTGGAGTCAAAATTTTGAGTTCTTAACTTGAACAGAGGCGGTTCCAGGGCACAGTTTTGGGTGGGTTCGGAGGCGACATTTGGCGAAAATACGGAAATGCGATCTTCACGGTTTCTTCCTAACTGCATCAAGTATGAAGGAGTTACATCGGCTTACCGTGATTGCAAAAAGTGCAAATTAGAGGATGTTAATGAAAAATCATACAAAATTGCATGGCAGAGGCGGTTTCAGTGGCTTGAAAAAGGGGGGTTTCCAGGAAGTATTCAATGCTTGGCGGGAAGCCAATAGAGCAATGTAAGGGGCATTTATAGCTATCAAGATGTAAAAGATAGCTTCTGCTTCCATTATTTGCATAATTTATTACATATAGAGTTTCAGGGGCGTGTTCAGGAACATGAAAAGGGGGGTGACTGGCATGGTGATGACGATATGCCAGCGATAACGGCGCAATATACGTTTAGCTTATAATAATATATGCACATATGAGACCAGAAAAGGGAATGAAGTAATTTTTTTTTTTGCAGAGGCGCGCTCAGGAATGGAAGAAAGGGGGTCATATTATTGCAAGGAAACTAAGAGGCATGGGCGTACAATGACATAACATACTGCAGTTTTCGGATGAAACACGCACCACAGGCTACTCTACGAACGATTATAAGATAATAGGCGAGTCCAGGTAGGGTAAAAAGGGGGGTAAGCAATGTTAATTGAAGTTGTAAGTGAAATAGTCACTGTTGACTAGTTAGTATCATAATAGCGGATAATATACTTATCAAAAGGTCTTGCGCCGCCCTAGTTTGGATCCTGGATACGCCTATGATGAAGTACAATATGCAAAAAGGAACTATCTATGATCAGTAACATATTTATAGTGCTGGGTAGCAACTTGTCTGCGGTTAATGTTTTTCCCAATCTTACCCCCCTTTTTCACTAACCTGGTACCGCCTATGGCAATTTTTTTTTATTTATAACTGTTTTTTCTAATGTCTCAATCACATACCATTTCATTTATCAAAAAAACAACATCATAAAATGGTTTTATTACGCATTTACTTCACCCCCATATTGAGTGACCTGCACACGCCTATGATTTTTGAATTTTCAAACGTCACCGTCATATGTCAATTTCCGATTCAATCTCTATCGATTCCTATTAGTTGTGTTAAAATCGGTCAATAAACATGAAAGCTATGTTGAATCAAAAATACCACTAAAATTTGTCGTTTTTGCCCCCCTGTTGCCCCCCTATCCAAAATTTAGATTTTTATTATTTATAAATGTGGATCGTGTTGAGAGGAACCAAACACCGTTTCATTTTTGAAAATCGGACGGGTAGATCTCGAGATCTCCGGGGGGGGGGCGGAATCCGCCCCCCCCCCCCTGTTACAAATAGGGGTAGCCAGGAGCCTGTTACAAATAGGGTTAAAAGGTATTCACGAACAACTTTTTTACTAGCAACAACAAACAACTTCAAGTTGTTCGTGAATAACTTTTTAGCGATTAAACATAGATCAATCATTTTAACCCCATCGTGTTGTCTCGTCAAGGCACTTCGAAACATATTAATGGTGACCTGGTTATGTCAACTTCAAAATTTGACCTCGGGTCAAGGTCATTTGGTGACCCAGGTAGGTCATGTTGCATATGTGGGCGACGCGGCTGGACGAGACAAACACAGTGGTGTCATTTGCACGTCTATATCTGTATTCTATCTAAAGTTATTGACAAAAAAGTGCTAGTGACCTCAGATGACTTCAGCTGACCTTGCAGAGGTCACTGAGCAACAATTGTACCTGGTAATCAAGAAATTCACCCAACTTAACCTGCAAGTGGTTTATATTGCAATCTGAAACCTTCGTGTGACACGGAAACCGCAATAAATGCAATCATGGGATTTCTTTTTTGCCATTTCTTTTGTTGGTGAAAAGAGAAAACGCGTTTTTTTTTAGTAATTAAAAAGTACATTTATAGAAAATACCCATCTCCAAATTGTTTTCCTGTGCAAAGACAACTTACCAAAGTATATTTTACAAATATAAAACAAAATTATTTTCACTGCGCTCGTGTCAAGGTCAGGTCAGACCACCAGAGGTCCGGGTCATTTCGTCAGAATCCACAACAAAAATGGGCGTGGGATGATGTCCCTCACTTCATTGCCATTCAGAAAATGTATGTGTTTCTAGGAATTGGATAATTTGTTGTGGAGTTATTGGCTGATCGGCTAAGCCATGCAAGGTGACCTCACGAAAATGCCGGACGCTATAACTCGGCAGCCGTAACTCCAATCGAGCTGAAACTTCACAGCGCGATTTGGCACCCCAGATAACCCCTATAACGGACTTATATCGAAATCTGAGATGTAGGCTGTTAATTTGGGGTTTTCGCTTGTCGGATCTGTCCTGGAATGCCCCACGTGTCAGTGATCCGGCTTATATTGTTATGGCTTAAATGATTACGAGCGAGCGCGAAGCGCTCGCTCGTAATCATTTAGCGCTATTGAGAAGCTCATATCTTTGCACGTCCGATTGACAAGCGGACTTCTTTGCTGAGCAGCCCCATCCAACCTACCCTGTGTGAGACCAGTGGTGACTCATGTGAGTGACTACCACTGCGCGTGGCGCGTGCCGCGTGCCGCGTGCCGCGTGCCGCGTGCCGCGTGCCGCGTGCCGCGTGCCGCGTGCCGCGTGCCGCGTGCCGCGTGCCGCGTGAGGGGGTATTGAAAAGTGTTTTCTCGCAAAAACTTCCCAACAGCTGGGCAGATTATGTGCAAATTTGATGTGTGGTTAGGGACCCCTCAGCCGCCATTTTCCCACAAATCAGGGATGGGTGCCCTCTGCACGTGCGCACGTGCACACCGCTATTCTATATCTCAGCAACGGCTGAGCCGATTGTATTATAATTTGGTGTGTGGTTAGGGACCTCTCAGCCACCGCTTTTCCACAAGTCAAGGATGTGGTGCCTCTGCACGTGCGCACGTGCTCACATTTTTTTTTGTATCTCAGAAACTACCTGCCCGATCGAGTTGAAATTCACCATACATTTCGTTTGCGCTCGCTCGTTCATCGGCAACTACGGCGCCTTACTGGTGGTTAATCTTTTGGCTTCTACTTTTAAGGTTTTGATAGTTATTTGTGTATGTCTTGTATCTGCGTGAATTTAACCTTTCTTTTGTAATCAGTCTAACTAATAGCAGCGCAATTTATCTTATCGGTTGGACATCTTCACGTATTTGCTTCTCACCTTCCCAATTCCCATCTGTGTTTAGCTGAAGCCATGTTCAGTTCTCGCAACATTCCTGCGCCACACCAACTCGCCTCTGATATATGTTGCTCTGTCTCTTACGGAGGCCCGGTGTCGCAATGCGAAAACCCACCTCCGTCGTTCCAGTACGCGTGGTTTCTCTGACCACGTCCTCCGGTGCGCGTGTTAATCAATGACTCAGTACATCAGCGATCAATGAATCAATGAATCGGCGATCAATGAATTAATGAATCGGGCGCGAGTTGGCTGGACCAGGTAACGGCCGAGTGCCGACTCCGCCACCGCCACCGCTGAGTCGGCCGCGCGCTCTGAAATCTAATCAGACGGCCGTTTTTGTCGAGAAATCGAGCTGCTGCGTCGCTGAGAGGCGATACCAGTGGAATTTGCACTTACTGACTTACGAAACGCTCTATTTTCGGCCGACATGGGATTTTTTCTATAGGGACATGGGATAGGATGCTAACCTGAACCAGGTCTAGTAGGCATGCGTTCATACTGCCGCGATTTGGCAATGTTCGTGGCGCAACACGTGACATATTACAATTATGTGACACCTAGCTGAAGTCCAATGTTTTAAGGCCTCGCAATTAGGACAATGTACATGTAACAAATAGTTGAAGTCCAGTGATGAAGAAGCAACAGCACTGTCACTACTGGTGCCCAGAGTATCAGCTCTTTCCGTACAACTACCGAACCACCAGTGTAGGATATGAAGTGGCGATACACACTACACAGGATGTAGAATGATGACGTGGCGTGCCTAAGATGTGATGTATGATGCGTGTTTCAGTGCCGATTAACCGGATGGGCCAGGCGGGCGCCGGCAGCGTCAGCCTGGGCCAGCGCGTGGCCCGGATCGGCACGCCTTCCGCGCTGCCCGTCCACCACCTGTCACAGCAGGTAGGCAGAACGGGCACCGAGGTCCACCACCTGTCATAGCAGGTAGGCAGAACGGGCACCGAGGTCCACCACCTGTCACAGCAGGTAGGCAGAACGGGCACCGAGGTCCACCACCTGTCACAGCAGGTAGGCAGAACGGGCACCGAGGTCCACCACCTGTCGCAGCAGGTAGGCAGAACGGGCACCGAGGTCCACCACCTGTTACAGCAGGTAGGCAGAACGGGCACCGAGGTCCACCACCTGTCACAGCAGGTAGGCAGAACGGGCACCGAGGTCCCCCACCTGTCGCAGCAGGTAGGCAGAACGGGCACCGAGGTCCCCACCTGTCCCAGCAGGTAGGCAGAACGGGCACCGAGGTCCCCCACCTGTCGCAACAGGTAGGCAGAACGGGCACCGATGTCCCCACCTGTCCCAGCAGGTAGGCAGAACGGGCACCGAGGTCCCCCACCTGTCACAGCAGGTAGGCAGAACGGGCACCGAGGTCCCCCACCTGTCACAGCAGGTAGGCAGAACGGGCACCGAGGTAACCTGTCAAAGAAGGTAGGCAGAACGGGCACCGAGGTCCCCACTCGTCACAGCAGGTAGGCAGAACGGGCACCGAGGTCCCACCTGTCACAACAGGTAGGCAGAACGGGCACCGAGGTCCCCCACATGTCACAGCAGGTAGGCAGAACGGGCACCGAGGTCCCCCACCTGTCACAGCAGGTAGGCTGAACGGGCACCGAGGCCCCCCCCCCCCCCACCTGTCACCATCAGGTTGGCAGAACGGACACCGAGGTCCCCCACCTATCACAACAGGTAGGCAGAACGGGCACCGAGGTCCCCCACCTGTCACAGCAGGTAGGCGAAACGGGCACCGAGGCCCCCCACATGTCACAGCAGGTAGGCAGAACGGGCACCGAGGTCCCCCACATGTCACAGCAGGTAGGCAGAACGGGCACCGAGGTCCCCCACCTGTCAAAGCAGGTAGGCAGAACGGGCACCGAGGTAATCTGTCACAGCAGATAGGCAGAACGGACACCGAGGTCCACCACCTGTCACAACAGGTAGGCAGAACAGGCACCGAGGTAACCTGTCACAGTAGGTAGGCAGAACGGGCACCGAGGTCCCCACTTGTCACAGCAGGTAGGCAGAACGGGCACCGAGGTCCACCACCTGTCGCAGCAGGTAGGCAGAACGGGCACCGAGGTCCCCCACCTGTCACAGCAGGTAGGCAGAACTGGCACCGAGGTCCACCACCTGTCACAGCAGGTAGGCAGAACGGGCACCGAGGTAACCTGTCATAGCAGGTAGGCAGAACGGACACCGAGGTCCCCCACCTGTCGCAGCAGGTAGGCAGAACGGGCACCGAGGTCCACCACCTATCACAGCAGGTAGGCAGAACGGACATCGAGGTCCCCCACCTGTCACAGCAGGTAGGCAGAACGGGCACCGATGTCCACCACCTGTCGCAGCAGGTAGGCATAACGGGCACCGAGGTCCACCACCTGTCAGCAGGTAGGCAGAACGGGCGCCGACGTCCCCCACCTGTCACAGCAGGTAGGCAGAACGGGCAACGGGGTAACCTGTCACAACAGGTAGGCAGAACGGGCACCGATGTAACCTGTCACAGCAGGGAGGCAGAAAGGGCACCGTGGTAACCTGTCACAGCAGGTAGGCAGAACGGGCACCGAGGTCCCCCACCTGTCACAGCAGTTAGGCAGAACGGGCACCGAGGTCCACCACCTGGCACAGCAGGTAGGCAGAACGGGCACCGAGGTCCCCCACCTGTCACAGCAGGTAGGCAGAACGGGCACCGAGGTCCACCACCTGGCACAGCATGTAGGCAGAACGGGCACCGAGGTCCCCCACCTGTCACAGCAGGTAGGCATAACGGACACCGAGGTCCACCACCTGTCAGCAGGTAGGCAGAACGGGCACCGAGGTCCACCACCTGTCGCAGCAGGTAGGCAGAACGGGCACCGAGGTCCCCCACCTGTCACATCAGGTAGGCAGAACGGACACCGATGCAATCTGTCACAGCAGGTAGGCAGAACGGGCGCCGAGGTCCTTCGATGGGCGACTGTGCGACAGGGCGGCGACTGCAGCTTGTTGGGTGGTTTATTCAGAGGTCGATCGTTAATTTTCTCAGTAGCATTGTCTGTTGTCAGAATATGTGAACGCCGCTGGGGCATGCGACATTATTACGCCCCTCTGCAGGGTGCCGTGTTTGTTTTGGTTGTTTTCTCTCCGCTTTGTTTGTGTTTTGTGGTTGTTTGTTTGACAGGTAAATGATGTTGAACACCTTTTCAGTCCTCATGCGGCTGACACTGAGCGAAGAGAACGTATGCTCGATACTGTATGTGAGTGGATGAGATTGTGGTCCTGCCTTGTGGCAGTCGGTTGCTGATCTATGGTGTGTGGTGTGTGTATGTCTATGGTGTGTGTTGGGCCTAACCGCTGGGTCATCGGGGAGTAAGGCAGGCAGGTGACTGGCCGATTGTGCGCGGCGGTCGCTGACGGTGATACGACTGTCGGCAGGTGCTGGGGCAGATTCAGATCCCGCGGCTGCCGGGCAGCGCCGGCGGTCTGACGTTCAGGGTGCAGCAGCAGGGTGGCCTCGTGATGCGGCCCGAGCAGTCGTGACCGGCCGCCCCTCCGCCGCCGCCCCTGCCGCCGCCGCCACCGCCGCCCCCGCCCGCCGGCCGCCCGCCCGTCTCCTAGTGCAATACCGGGGCGCGTTCGGCCGCCTGTGATAGGGCCGCCGGCGCTCGGCGACTGCCTCTCCGCCGCCCGCCTCCGTCTCTCTCCCCGCGTCCCGCCCGAGGACTCTGCTCAAGTCGGGGCGGAGCGGGGCCGGCCGGCCGGTCGGGCGGCTCGGCTCGGCTCGGGTCTGGCGGGTATGGCGGGCGGACTGCCGCGCAGCAGAAGCAGCAGAAGCAGCAGCAGCTGGTAGCACTAGCTTTAAATAGATGCGGTGAGAACCGAGCCCGCGCCGGCGCCGCGCTTCGTTTTGTGGCGTAGTTATTATTTATTGCGCAATAATCGGCCGGCGAAGCGCTGTCAGTTGCGTCTGTCCGTGTTTTGTACCATGTAATGCTCAGTTTTGTACAGGTTTGTTTGTGGATTTGTACAATATGCGCGCACGCTCGCGAACGCAGCGGTGTGGAGATGCCGGTTGGAGTGGCCGATCGTGGAAGCTAAGTAACAAAGTCATCAGAGACATGTTGTGGGTCGAAGAGATACAATAAACACGAAACCGAACGCTGTCGCTGTTATGTGATAGGAGTGCGATGTTAGCGGTATCTGGCGCAGGAACGTTTGGGCGTGGGCTCATTCAGGGGTGGGAAAGGCGTAAAACGAACATAAATGCACTCGGGCTCTGAAAATTGCGGCAGAATGGTGAAACTGCATATTGGGCACAAATGTAGTGGAAGTGATACATAGCACACTTATAAGGAAGACAAAAATGAATTGAACATCACTTAGCTTTACTGCTTTTTTGCGTTTCGTGATTTTCAGCTAAGTTATGTTTTGGCGTGACATCAAGTGCGACGCATAAGTATCAGTAGTTCACCATCTGGCCGGCAGTTAGCGCCACCTGCACACCACCAGTGGCGAGTAGTGCGGCGGCCTCCTGGAAGAGTCCACCTTCACGTGGTGGGAGGCATGGGCTTCGGCCCTACGTGGTTGCCGGAGAGGCGGCCCTGACGCCAAACGGGCTCCACATCGCGCCCTCTCCGAGGGGCACCTGGGAGCGGCCGCCCGGCCGCCTCCGCGCTGTCGCTCCGCACCATCGTCATCTCATCACTCGCCCCAGGGGCTGCGGATGTTTCCCTGCGGACGGGGCCCGCGCTCACAGCGCGGCCCCGGCCCGCTGAATGAGTAGTCCGCCTGGCGCGCCCCCTCCCCCTCGCGCCGGGGGCGGGGGCGCAGACCGGAGGCCTGAGGCCCGCGCACACCGGAGGCGTCTCAAGAACCGGCGTTACCACCGCAACCGTGATGAACGTAGCCGCCTGCAGATTTTCTGCTGGAATGCTGAGGGGCTCCGGACCAAGTTACCGGAACTCCAGAGATGGCTCCACACGGGTAACGCGGATATCCTGGCTATTCAGGAGTGCCAGTTCGCCAAGTCGCCGTTCCGCATAGCGGGTTTCCAGCCTCCTGTGGTTACCAGGCGCTCCCGCGGCAGGGCCGGCAACGGTGCACCGGTCAAGGGGGGGGGGGGGGCGACGTCGCTCTCTACCTGAGAGCGGGTCTACACTTCGTCTCCCTGACAGAGCGCTGGCTGGCCCCCGCTGACGACTCCACGGAGGTTTGCGGAGTCCGCGTCCTCGGGAAAACCCACTTGGACATCCTCAACATCTACCGGCCGCCCATCCGACCGGGCGCGGCCGATAAGCGTCACGACAACTTCGACCCAGACACACTCCCAGACGACGCGCAAACCATCATCATCGGTGACCCGAATGCCCACCACCCACTCTGGGACGCGGGGTGCGATGCGACGGATGACGTCGGGGAGCGGCTGGCGGCATGGCTGGACCGGATTGGCTGGAGCTCACTCAACAGTGGCGAACCGACCCACACCTGCTACCGCTCCAGGGGTCACTCCGCCCCGGACCTCGCCGTCTGCAGCGCCGCCCTCGCCCCCAGGGTGTCGTGGAGCCTCGGCCAGGACCTTGGCAGTGACCACCTGCCGATGCTGCTGGAGATCCGTGGAACGGAGCACCGCGCCCAGTTAAAGAGAAAGGCCAGATGGTCTTTCGCCAAGGCTGACTGGCTGGCTTTCCAGGACACCTGCGAGGCTGCCTTTCCGGAGGCGGAGCCTACGCGGTCGTCCTCGCGAGAGCTGGCCACTCACTTCACCGACGCCATCTGGCGAGCCAGTGTCGCTCACGTCCCCTGCGGCGCGAGAAAGGACACCAAGCCGTGGGCGCTGGACCCGTCCCTGCGGGAGGCCGTGAGGGAGCGGATGGAGGCGCGCCGCCAGCTGCGTGCAGACGCCCCCAGCAGCAGAGAGCGCTGGGTGGCTGCGAAGCAGCGTGCTGCTGAACTCGAGCGGAGCACCTCCCAGGCACACTTCCGCAGATTCGTGGAGGAGGAGCTAAACAAGCCGTCGAGCCTGGGCAGGACTACCAGGATCTTGAAGAAGTGGGAGGGGGCGGATGACCACAGGGCCGGTGAGGCCATGGTGGCGGAGGACGGCCGGCTGCTCGTCTCGGACCTTGACAAGGTCGACACCTTCAACCAGGCCTACGCACATGTCGCCCGGCAGGTACGCGTGCCGGGGGTGGACCGGACAGCCAAGCGTAAGCTGGCGGACCCCGCCCACCGCCGGTGTCGCGACTGCGGCGAAGAGCGCCAGGGTTGTTGTGCCCCTTCAACGAGGACGAGCTAAGCCGACAGCTACAACGTTGTAGCCTCAATAAAGCGCCGGGCCCGGACGGGGTGTGCACCGAACATCTCAGACACCTGGGTCCCAGGGCCCGCGCGGCTCTTCTCCGTACCATCAACGCCTCCTGGCGGTCGGGTGAAGTCCCCAAGGAGTGGAGGCGGGCCGCCATCGTTCCAATCCCCAAGGCGGGGAAGGATAAGAAGAAGGTGGCCAGCTACCGCCCCATCGCCCTCACCAGTCACGTCGCCAAGCTTATGGAGCGCATGGTGTTGGCCAGGCTGACGCACATCGTGTCCGAGAAGGGGTTGATCCCGCCGGAGCAGGTCGGCTTCCGCGAGGGACGGTCGGTAGAGGACAGTATCGGCCGTCTCGTCCAGACTGTCCAGGACGGCTGGAACCTACCTAAGACCCGACGCGCGGACCCCCCGGAGGGCACGACTGCCCAAAAGTACGCCCTGGTCGCCTTCGACTTTGCGCGGGCGTACGATACGGTCGACCACCGTCTCCTTAGACTGCGACTTCTGGAGCTGGGCATCCCGCTGCACTTCGTTACCTGGATCTGGGCATCCCGCTGCACTTCGTTACTTGGCAGTTTCTGCGCGACAGAAGAGCCTCCTACGTGGAGCTCAACGGCACCAAGAGCGGTGAGCGGATCTACCGGGCGGGCCTACCACAGGGTAGTATCCTGGCACCAACCCTGTTTGTGTTCTGGGCTTTGCCGCTCTCCGCTGAGCTCCAGGCCGGTCCGGGCACGACGGCCTTCCTCTACGCTGATGACACGGCAGTGCTTTGCGGGGGTCACACCTTGGAGATGGCCAGGCGCAGGGCTCAGGTAGCGGCGGACGTCCTGGTCAGATGGGCACACCTGAACAAGATGAACGTCGCGGGTGAGAAGACCCAGCTGCTGGTGCTGTCCCAATGGGCCAAGGACGCCCAGTGTGACATCCGAGTGGCGGGCGGGGTGGTGCGTTCCGGGGAGCAGCTGCAACTGCTTGGCGTTACCCTGGATCGTCTCCTCCACTTTGGCCCCCACTGCCGCTCGCTACGCCTGCGCACCCGCCCCAAGCTGCACCAGCTCAGGAAGCTGACGGGACGCAGTTGGGGCGTCGGCGAAAAACAGCTGCGTATCGTGGCGAGCGGATACGTCCGTGGCGCGTTGGAGCACGCGGCGGCGGCGTGGCTGCCCGCGGCGGCGCCGTCGCACGCCGAGATCCTCGAACGGGAGATGCGCGCAGCAGCGCGTACGATCACATGCTGCCCCCTGTCGACGCCAGCCCACGCCGTTCTTGCGGAGGCGGGGCTGGAACCGATGTCGGCGCGGCGCGCCTGCTGGCCAAGGCCCACGCCCTGCCGGAGGATGATCCCCTCCGGACGGTGGCCGAAGCGTCACCACCGGTCCGCCTAAAAAGCACCGTGGGCTGGAGGACGGTGGGCCGCGAGGCCTGGAGTGCGGCGGGGGTCGAGGGCCCTGTTGAGCGGTCCCTGACCCGCCGCCCCCCGCCGTGGACTCGCGCCGAGGGCGTTACATTTGACCTCAGCGTCGGCGTGCTGCGTCCGGGAGCGTCCCCGGCAGAGAAGAGGAGAGTGGCAAACCAGAGCCTCTCGGCCCTTCCACAGTGCGCCACATGGATCTGGACTGACGGGTCAGCGGACGGGGGCGTTTTGAACGGCGGTGCTGGAGCGCTGGTGGTGCGGCCGGAGGGAGATGAGTCGGAGGTGCGAGTCCCTGCCGGCTCCTTATGCTCTAGCTTCAGGGCCGAGATGTTCGCCCTCGTCGCGGCCCTCGAGTTCCTCTCTGAACATCTCGACGAGGATCCAGGAGACCCGGTGGTGATATGCACCGACAGCCGATCGGCGTTGGCGACCCTGAGCATGGGGCCGCCCGCCCAGTCCTCGCCCCTGGCAGCCGCCATCTGGCACGCCTTGCTAGATGTCGCGGCGCGGGGGCGGCGGGTGCACCTGCAGTGGGTTCCTTCCCACTGCGACCTGGCGGGTAACGAGAGGGCCGATGCCCTGGCCAAGGAGGCTACTCTGCTGCCCCAGGGGGAGGTGCCGATGGACGTCCGGACGGTCCACCGATCGGCCGCGAGAGCGGCGAGGTCGCGCGCTGTGAGGGATTGGCCCCAGGGCTGGTACCGCGCCCTGATGGGCTCGCGCGTGCCGCCGCCGGTGACCGGCCTGAGCCGCACCGAGGCTGCCGACGTGCACCAGCTCCGGACAGGCCACTGGTCTGGCTCGGCCCAGTATTTGCACCGGATTGGCCGGAACCCCTCCAGCCGCTGCCGCCAGTGCAGCTCGTTGGACTGCCAGGCGGGCTGGTGTCGCGTCTGTCGGGAGGAGGCGGACACCCCCGAGCACATCCTGCCGAGGTGCCCCGCGCTGATGAGGACCCGGCTTCGTCTCCTGGGCACCATATCACCCGATCTGGACCAACTGCGGAGCGACAGTGTGGCGGCCCTGGCGGCCGCTGCCAGGGCCCTCCAGAGCCGTTTGGCTACGTTCGGCCCCTGGGCCGACGGAGGGAAAGAACAACAAGTAGTGCGGCGCAGCAGCGCTGAGTGCGCCCGTGCCGGGCTGGGTCATTCCCGGAGTGCCGGTCACGTGATGACAGCGACTCCGGCGCTGAACGACGGACTGGACGACAGTCTACGGATAACTGAGTCCGATCGGTGGCGTGCGTGGCACACTGGTGGCAGCGGTGCTTCAGTTGTGCGTGGCGATCGGTGACCGCGAGAATAAACTACACAGCTATTGTGGGGCGATGGGGAGGAGCTCGGCGACTTTCTGCGGCGGATAGACGCATACATTCTCTCAGTGGGCGGAGAGAGAAAGGCAGTGGGAAAGGCGTTGTTGGGCCTCGGCTCCAAGATCAGGGTGGTGGATTCCTTCTCAGCGGACACCAATAACGTTACACATCTGAAGCTGGCTTTGCAGCGGCGCGAGTTCGGCAAGACTCCACGCTGGTACAATGACGCGTTCCGAGACCGTAGTAAGCTGACCACGGACACATCAGGTATGTACCTGGCGGCCTTACGCTCGCTCTTTGCGGGTACATTTCCTGGGACGGAGTCAGAGTCGCCGGTCAGGGCGGCATTGCTCAAAAGTAGGCTCATCGATGGGATATCGTCTCCGACAGCCGCTCAGCTGCGATTTCTTATTCCGAATGCAGATGTCAGTAAACTGCCGGAGCACGCCGTAGACGGACGTGGAGGAGACGGTATCCGGCCGTCGTCTGAGAATACTGGTTCAGCATGTGGGAGACTGGAGAGGGGAAGATTCGGGCAGGATCCGGTCGCCCAGCTGCGAGCTGAGGCCGCCAAGCTGCGAGCTGAGGTCGCCCAGCTGCGAGCTGAGGTCGCCCAGCTGCGAGCTGAGGTCGCCCAGCTGCGAGCTGAGGTCGCCCAGCTGCGAGCTGAGGTCGCCCAGCTGCGAGCTGAGGTCGCCCAGCTGCGAGCTGAGGTCGCCCAGCTGCGAGCTGAGGTCGCCCAGCTGCGAGCTGAGGTCGCCCAGCTGCGAGCTGAGGTCGCCCAGCTGCGAGCTGAGGTCGCCCAGCTGCGAGCTGAGGTCGCCCAGCTGCGAGCTGAGGTCGCCCAGCTGCGAGCTGAGGTCGCTCAGCTGCGAGCTGAGGTCGCTCAGCTGCGAGCTGAGGTCGCTCAGCTGCGAGCTGAGGTCGCTCAGCTGCGAGCTGAGGTCGCTCAGCTGCGAGCTGAGGTCGCTCAGCTGCGAGCTGAGGTCGCTCAGCTGCGAGCTGAGGTCGCTCAGCTGCGAGCTGAGGTCGCTCAGCTGCGAGCTGAGGTCGCTCAGCTGCGAGCTGAGGTCGCTCAGCTGCGAGCTGAGGTCGCTCAGCTGCGAGCTGAGGTCGCCCAACTGCGAGCTGAGGTCGCTCAGCTGCGAGCTGAGGTCGCCCAGCTGCGAGCTGAGGTTGCCCAGCTGACACGCTCAGTTCAGGCGATCCACGCCGGCGTGACGTCATCTTCCTCGAGGGCAGAGGCCGCTGCTGACCGGGCGGGCGTGACGTCATCGTGTCCGGGTCAGAGGGTGGGCGGGGAGGTCAGGGACTGCTGGACCTGTGGCGTGCAGCGGGAAGGCAGCTGGGACCCGCGCGGTTACTCACCCCGAGTCGGGCTGGCGCTCGGCCGGGGAACGGCGGCTCCGATGCTGGACCTTACCATTCGATAGTCAGCCGGCCGGTCGATTCGGACCAACGAATTACTGTTCTTGAGGTCTGAGTAAATAATGTATAAATCCTACATCCTACCAACGTTGGCTTATTTATCCCTGCACTTCCTGAAGGCCGCTTCATCCCAGAATAGGACTACACTTGCTTCACGTGGCACATGTCTTCTCCAATGTGATCAGAACTCCTTTATTACTGCGCGACACATTTCGTGGTTGATATATCGACACAATCATGGTAGGTGAGAGAGAGAGAGAGAGAGAGAGGGAGCGAGAGAGCGAGAGAGCGAGAGAGCGAGAGAGCGAGAGAGCGAGAGAGAGAGAGAGAGAGAGAGAGAGAGAGAGAGAGAGAGAGAGAGAGAGAGAGAGAGAGAGAGAGAGAGAGAGAGAGAGAGAGAGAGCGAGAGCGAGAGCGAGAGAGAGAGAGAGAGAGAGAGAGAGAGAGAGAGAGAGAGAGAGAGAGAGAGAGAGAGAGAGAGAGAGAGAGAGAGAGAGAGAGGGCGCGTGGCCTGGGGCGGCGCCTGACACCCCTAACCGCAACAAACCGGGGCCTGACAGCGCCCCGTTCACCGTCGCATGACTACACCCTGCCCAGGCAGTGGCATTCACCCGCCGGGGACAGGGGACCCGCGCAGTCGCCCCACGGGGGTAAACCGGTGAGCCATTCAGCAGTCACACTGTGCCCGTCACACCCGGCACAGACTCGGCGCCGTGACGACAGAGCCCGTCACACTGTGCCCGTCACACCCGGCACAGACTCCGCGCCGTGACGACAGATCCCGTCACACACGGCACAGACTCCGCGCCGTGACGACAGAGCCCGTCACACGGCCCGTCACACCCCAGCACAGACTCCGCGCCGTGACGACAGAGCCCGTCACACGGTCCGTCACACACGGCAGACTCCGCGCCGTGACGACAGAGCCCGTCACACACGGCAGACTCCGCGTCGTGACGACATAGCCCGTCACACCCGGCACAGACTCCGCGCCGTGACGACAGAGCCCATAACACGGCCCGTCACACACGGCAGACTCCGCGCCGTGACGACAGAGCCCGTCACACACGGGCACACACTCCGCGTCGTGACGACAGAGCCCGTCACACACGGCAGACTCCGCGCCGTGACGACAGAGCTCGTCACACACGGCAGACTCCGCGCCGTGACGACAGAGCCCGCCGGGGACACGGCCCGTCACACGGGCACACACTCCGCGCCGTGACGACAGAGCCGGCCGACACAACGCCGCTCACTCGCGGCGGCGGCGGCGGCGGACACCTCTACAACGGCACACACTCCCACGCCGGAGACACTTCATAGACACACTCAATACACACGCTTCATCGACACTCAAGCCTCAACATAGCTGACGCTCGTAAAACACCCCGGCCTCGTGTCCGAGCGACTAGGACTTGGGCTGCAGGTACTGGGTGGTGTAGCCGAGGCCGAAGCCCTTCTGCATGTGCGTGTTGACGCGACCCTGTTCGTACTGGTGCTCCATATCCTGAAAGATCTTCTTCTGCTTTTCCACCACCTCGGACGCCCCTGTGTTGCTCGTAGCCACCTCTGCCGGGCAGGGGAGGGGTGGGGGGGGGGGGGGGGGGGGGGGGACGTCAGACGGCGCGCGCAGTGGTTCACACCAGCAGTGGGGGAGGTCCCGGGCAGGGGGAGCAGTGTCCCAAAATGTATCAATTTGGGTGGGAAATGACACCCAAATGTGAATAATTTTCCACTCTCACTCCCCATTTCAGGAGTGAATTTTCCACTCCCCAATTATGAATTGTGGTATTCTGACATAAATATTGTCTAAAAATACATGATTTCGACCAAAACTACTGCTTTTCATATTCAAAACAGAAATCAACATTGTACAATTATCTACATAATTATCCCCTCTCATTGTCTTTTTTGGCCGAATTTCCCACTCTGACACCCAAGCAAAAATGTAATTTTGGGACACTGAGGGGGGAGGGACGTCAGACGGCGCGCGCAGTGGTTCACACCAGCAGTGGGGGAGGTCCCGGGCAGGGGGAGGGACGTCAGACGGCGCGCGCAGTGGTTCACACCAGCAGTGGGGGAGGTCCCGGGCAGGAGGAGGGACGTCAGACACCGCGCGCAGTGGTTCACACCAGCAGTGGGGGAGGTCCCGGGCAGGAGGAGGGACGTCAGACGCCGCGCGCAGTGGTTCACACCAGCTGAGTGGGAGGTCCCGGGCAGGAGGAGGGACGTCAGACGCCGCCCGCAGTGGTTCACACCAGCAGTGGGAGAGGTCCCGGGCAGGAGGAGGGACGTCAGACGCCGCGCGCAGTGGTTCACACCAGCTGAGTGGGAGGTCCCGGGCAGGGGGAGGGACGTCAGACGGCGCGCGCAGTGGTTCACACCAGCAGTGGGGGAGGTCCCGGGCAGGAGGAGGGACGTCAGACGCCGCGCGCAGTGGTTCACACCAGCTGAGTGGGGGAGGTCCCGGGCAGGAGGAGGGACGTCAGACGCCGCGCGCAGTGGTTCACACCAGCAGTGGGGGAGGTCCCGGGCAGGGGGAGGGACGTCAGACGGCGCGCGCAGTGGTTCACACCAGCTGAGTGGGGGAGGTCCCGGGCAGGAGGAGGGACGTCAGACGCCGCGCGCAGTGGTTCACACCAGCTGAGTGGGAGAGGTGTCCGTGCCGGGGCGGCCGACAGGGTGGTTAATACAGCCGCCAGTCACGCTAGGGGGCACATGGTGACACAGTTGGGATACACTGCTGAGTTAATGCCCACAGGACACAGGTCGTGCGCCGCGTGCAAGGCCGGTGATCGAGAACCAATCAGCAATCAGTGTCGCCCTTAACAGATCAGAAGCACAACACATGCTTTGCACATTCGGGCACCACATAACCTTCGATGTTGAAGCACCAACCATCACCATCGTGCTTTGCTCATTCCACCAGTCATAAAACCTCATAATAAAATAATAGTATTATATAATAATAGTATAGGTCATAAAGTATTTAATCTAATTTAACCATTACCTCTCAAAATACCCTGATTCTGTACCCACACCTCCAGCCCGTCTGCCCCGTGCGTACCCTTGGCGTTTTTGACGCCCATCAGCCGCAGGAACTTGGTGGCCATCTTGCCATCCTTGTCCTGCTCGAAGGCGGCGGTCTGCCAGACGCCTGCGTTTGAGGAGCTGGCCGCGCTCGACTCGGCCGCCTGCGCCGCCTGCTCCTCCGCCTCCGCCTTCTGTCGGGCGATACAGGCGCAGAGACGTCAGACGAGAGGCGATACAGACGGAGACGTCAGACGAGAAGCGATACAGGCACAGAGACGTCAGACGAGAGGCGATACAGGCGCAGAGACGTCAGAGGAGAGGCGATACAGGCGCAGATACGTCAGACGAGAGGCGATACAGGCGGAGACGTCAGACGAGAGGCGATACAGACGGAGACGTCAGACGAGAGGCGATACAGACGGAGACGTCAGAGGAGAGGCGATACAGGCGGAGACGTCAGAGGAGAGGCGATACAGGCGGAGACGTCAGAGGAGAGGCGATACAGGCGCGGAGACGTCAGAGAGGCGATACAGACGGATACGTCAGAGGAGAGGCGATACAGGCGCAGAGACGTCAGACGCGAGGCGATACAGGCGCGGATACGTCAGAGGAGAGGCGATACAGGCGGAGACGTCAGAGGAGAGGCGATACAGGCGGAGAGACGTCAGAGGAGAGGCGATACAGGCGGAGACGTCAGAGAGGCGATACAGGCGGAGAGACGTCAGAGGAGAGGCGATACAGGCGGAGACGTCAGAGGAGAGGCGATACAGACGCAGAGACGTCAGAGGAGAGGCGATACAGGCGGAGACGTCAGAGGAGAGGCGATACAGGCGGAGACGTCAGACGAGAGGCGATACAGGCAGAGACGTCAGAGGAGAGGCGATACAGGCGGAGACGTCAGAGGAGAGGCGATACAGGCGGAGACGTCAGAGGAGAGGCGATACGGGCGGAGACGTCAGAGGAGAGGCGATACAGACGGAGACGTCAGACGAGAGGCGATACAGGCGGAGACGTCAGAGGAGAGGCGATACAGGCGGAGACGTCAGAGGAGAGGCGATACAGGCGGAGACGTCAGACGAGAGGCGATACAGGCGGAGACGTCAGAGGAGAGGCGATACAGACGGAGACGTCAGACGAGAGGCGACGCACGGCAGCACGACGGGGAAAAGGCTGAAAAGTCACGACAGCTATCTGTTTAACAGCTGCCGAGCAAGTTGCATACATGTTTGAAACTTTAAACAAATTTCCAACAACGGCCGAGTAATTGCACACCTGTCGCAAAAACAGCCAAACGATTATACAACTGCCTAAACGTCCATTTTTAATTTAGGTCCAAAGACATGACATTTGTAATAACTACACATGAACTACTGCATAATTGCCTCTTCAGCAAAGGACTACAAACAGTGACAAGTCGCCGAGTGTTACCTTGTTGCCCCAGAGCAGTTTCTTCTTGCGCTCCTGGTCGGCGAACTTGGCGGCGTTGAGGGCGGTTGCGTTCAGATAGCGTGGCAGCGGGCCGCCCATCTGCGGCGGCGGCGGCTGGGGTATACCGCTCATAATCTGCTGGTATACCAGCAGACCGCCTGTACAGGAACAGAGGGACACGCCCGTCAGGGTGCGGGCTGGTACAATACGGCACGGCACGGCAAGGGACGGCACGGCACGGCACGGGACGGGACGGGACGGCACGACACGGCACGGGACGGGACGGTACGGTACGGGACGGGACGGGACGGTACGGCACGGGACGGCACGGCACGACACGGCACGGGACGGCACGGCACGGCACGGCACGGCACGGGACGGCACGGCACGGTACGGCACGGCACGGCACGGCACGGCACGGCACAGCACAGCACAGTACAGCACGGAACGGCACGGCACGGCACGGCACGGCACGGCACGGGACGGGACGGGACGGCACGGCACGGGACGGCACGGCACGGGACGGGACGGGACGGGACGGCACGGCACGGCACGGCACGGCAAGGGACGGTACGGCACGGCACGACACGACACGACACGACACGACACGACACGACATGGGACGGCACGGCACGGGACGGGACGGGACGGGACGGGACGGCACGGCACGGCACGGCACGGCACGACACGGCACGGGACGGAACGGGACGGGACGGGACGGGACGGGACGGGACGGGACGGGACGGGACGGGACGGCACGACACGGTACGGCAAGGGACGGTACGGCACGGCACGACACGACACGGCACGGCACGGCACAGCACAGCACAGCACAGCACAGCACAGCACAGTACAGTACAGCACGGAACGGCACGGCACGGCACCACAAGGGACGGTACAGGCACAGACAGGAGTGACGAGTGGCGACTGATGCATGGAGACGGCATAGTAAAATGCTGGCAAGATCGAATCTGGCTTGGGACTAATTTACAGTATTTCGAGCCAAACAAGCGGCATGGGAAACGCAGCAGGCGGAATAATCGAGACAAATGAGCCACAATCAACTGTAAAGAAGTTCATCTTGAGGAGGACACTGACAAACAATGGCGACCAAAGAGTGTCCACTGTCCATTGGCATTCAGATCCTTCAATGACAGTAGAAGACTTTCGTGAAATTAAGTGAATCAGCCAGGCTCAGTGAGTCGCCGTACGTACGAGCCGGCCAGCCACAGCACCTGCTCTAACTCACCCTGTTTCTTGAGCTTCTCAAGCCTCTCGCGGACCTTGTCCTTGTCCGGGCCGGCCGGCGGCGGCGGCATCGGCGGCGGTACCGACGGGTTGTAGTAGGGGAACGGGTTGAGCATAGACGGGCCGCCCTTGGGGGGCGGCACCACCGGCACGCCCGGAACTACCCGCTTCCGGTCCTCGTTGTCCTCAGAACTGGCCGACATTGAGAGGCATGGTCACACACCAAGGTGGTGGCTTTCATTGAACGCAGTGAGATAATGACCGGCCCTGTGCAAACAATAACGTCGGCTATTCCGTTAATTTGGCCCTTGGCCTATAAGGTCCATTTCGATACAACTCCACTTTCTGAAGCTGCGAAGAACAGGAACCAAAACAACTGGTGAACTACAGCCAACCAAACCGAATATGCCGATCACGTTATACAAAGTAGCATTCCCTATATAAGCACAGATCAGACAATGGTCCTCACCTGGCTGGCCGTTTGCGGTCCGGTGTGCGTGTGCGTGACCTTGACCTCTTCTTCGACCGCCGGTCACGATCCCGTCTGTCCCGGTCACGACTGGAGCGCTGATCGTGCCGGTCTCGGTCTCCCCTCTTGCCATGGCCGCGGTCTCGCCGGTCCCGGTCGTCCCTCTTGTCCCTCCGATCAGCGTCCCGGCGGTCAGACTTGCGGTCAACGTCGCGCTTGTCCCGTGAGCTCTCCTTCTTGCCCCGGTCGGCGTCGCGACTTCCGCCGCCGCCGCCGCCGCCGCCGCCGCCGCGGCGCCGGTCGCCATCGCGCCGATCTCGGTCGCTGTCGAACTTATGCCGGTCTCCGTCACGGTGCTTGTCCCGGTCAGAGTCTCGCTTGCCGCGGTCGCCGTTCCTCGAGCTGGTCCGGTCATGACTGTCCCGACCCTCACTGCCGCGGCTGGCCGACTTGTCGCCGTCCCGTCTCTCCCCCCGGTCCCGCTCCTCCTCCTTCCTGTCCCTCTCGCCACTCCTGCGCTCCCTCTCTCCGTCTCCTCTCCCCCTCTCTCCGTCCCGCGTGTCCCTGTCTTTCTCAATGTCCTGCCGACTCCCGTCCTGCCGTTTGCCGCGGTCTTCGGAGCTTCCAGCGCCGTCCTTGTGGACGCGGTCAGCACCGGAAGTGGGGACCGGAAGTGTGTCCTTCCGGTTGACTTCCGCCGACGAGGCATCGCCTGCCGACCGGCTGTTGCTGCTGGCCGCCTTCGACCCCCTGAAACACAACGCAGGCTACCGTAAGGAAAGCCGTGTTAGTATGGTACGCACCGGGTCGGGACACACGACAGGCCACGCATGACATTCGCTGGAGTTCTCCAATAGGACACAGATCGAAAATCTATCAGGAACATGGCGACTCAAGACAACGCGGAGTCTAGTATCCCAGAACCCACGCCACGGCAAGACACAGTCTGCTGTGCTGAACGTGCGCTTTCCGTGACCGAAATGTCCGACTGCAGCAGCTCGGCCCTCGGTGGGCCGCAGTGTCACAAAATGTGACGATTTGGGTGGGAAACGACGCCCAAATGTGAATAATTTTCCACTCTCACTCCCCATTTTAGGAGTTATTTTTCCACTCCCAAATTATGAATTGTGATATTGATTCTGACATAAATATTGACTAAATATACATCATTTCAATGCAAACTACTGCTTTCCCTATTAAAAACAGAAATCAACATTGTACCATTTTCTACATAACATTTCACTCTCATGGTCTTTTTTTCTCTCGAATTTTCCACTCTAGACACCCAAGAAAAACCAAAGGCCTTTTGGGCCACTGCCGGGTGGGGTGTCACATTACCTATTATCTCCGGCTGTGGAGGAGGAGGAGCCGGCGGTGGTGGCGGCGGAGGAGGACGGCTGCTGGCGGGCGGTCCGAGCCGACGGCCGCCGCTGCTGCTGGTCGGCGTCCGAGTCCTGCCAACACAGATGGGACACAGGCGTCTCCAGATTAACTGCTCGCCGTGCTCACCGGAGCCATGCCGAAATATACTGACCGACACCTCTACAAGACACAGACACACTAAAGGTAATGTGGAGGTTAGGTCCACGGACATCGTACGACAAAACCTATACGTGTTTGTTCGGTTTGTGATACTGGTGTCCCGCTTTAGTGGAAAGAAGCATAATCTCTAAATGAACAAAGGCAAGTGTAGCCCCAGCATTCAGGCAGAGAGCGGGTTTGAAAGTAATAGGTGTGGCTTCCAGCGCTCCCACCAAAGTCAGCATCAGAGACGACCGTGATTCGATGCTTAAAGTCCAATTTTATTTTAACGTTCCAGCAGTCACTTCCCAAGAATAGGTGTGACGCAGTATTCAACTTGACCGTTGATTGCGCAACCTTTCAAAGCACCTCCATCCCCATCCCACACATATCACTAATCACGACTCCCGGGGTGGCGGCGATGATGGTGGATGTCATCCCACACATGTCACTAATCACGACTCCCGGGGTGGCGGCGATGGCGGCGAGTGGAGACAACCACGGGCAGCTCTCAGGCCCCGGGCCCACTGAGCCGTCACAGCTCGTTCACACGTGTCAGCCGGTGTCGCCTGTAAGAGATGCAGCGCACCTACATTACCGAGGGATCCGCACAGCCGACACAACTTCGCGCGATACGTGCAGATCCAGAGAATAGCAACAGGTGTCGAGTTAGTTGTGTGTACTTTAAAGGACGCAGAACATGGGTGATGCACAATTATAACTTTGTGCTAAGTTACTCACAAACTACGTCAACTTGTGTACAACAGAAGCAATGTGCAATGCTTAGTGTCAGCACTGATAATTGGACTCTGTGAGCGGAAATGAAACTCGGTAGGCGTGGCTCTTCGTATCCCGTTCGCAAGAGGGATGGGCTATCTTCGGGGATGCAGCAGGACTAGACAATTAATTAACGAAATCGTCCTTGGCGTATTGATGCAAACAAGGAGGACACTTCAAGAAGGTAAGTCCCCTTTTCCATCAGGCCTCCCTGTAATAACATGGCAACAGCCAGTAACACAGGTTCATGTTA
Organism: Chirona hameri; assembly: GCA_036785665.1. Classification (NCBI taxonomy): domain Eukaryota; kingdom Metazoa; phylum Arthropoda; class Thecostraca; order Balanomorpha; family Balanidae; genus Chirona; species Chirona hameri. Next base: position 111,293 of record JAXIVJ010000438.1, on the reverse strand, counting down.
CATAACAGTTGTGATGGTGGACTCCGCAATTGTAGGTCCTAATATTGCATATGCTCCGTGAATATTTACCAGGAATATCTGAATGTAAGCAACAAAGCATCAAATCTGAATAATATCCGATAAAAGTAAGAAAGTCATCGCATCATCAAATGAAAGCCGGCGTGATTGAGGCTCGAACACAGCATCACTATAAACACACCCTATACAACACCACATCACACGGCGTGACACCATCGTCCAGAATGTGTCGACTCCAGCAAACTGCAGCGGCAATGGTTCCCACACCCAACACCATAGGCTGCACATTAAGCACCGCCTCCCCGGAGTGGACACAGTACACAGGTGGACCGACAGAGACGGGCCCGGAAACAGTACACAGGGGCCGACAGAGACGGGCCCGGACACAGTACACAGGGGCCGACAGAGACGGGCCCGGACACAGTTCAGCACAGGGGGCCGACAGAGACGGGCCCGGCGTGAACGGTGTGTGTGTATGTGTACGGTGTAAGGTGTATACGTACGTCCCGGAGCTACTTACCCGGCTGCAGTCGTGTCGCCATCAGACGACACAGCTCGTCTTAGCCCGGGGTTTCCATAGACGACTTTACATATAGTAGTTTAACAGAATATGTTAATATCACGAACATAATTCCATGAAGCACACACTGTCCTCCATCCCCAGAAAAGCAAGTTCCTATTGTAACTAACAATTGTCTGAGAAAGCCAGCAATACATGACATCATGGAGAAGTATTTCCAATGTATAATATTAAACACAAAATTTCTTCAATGGTTTGCTCCCTCTCTTAAGTCAAAATTGTAACACAGATATTGCCTGGTTGAAAGGTGCAATGACTCGAGGCTCAAACACACAGGACAGATGATTACAAATAAAACAAAAATACTGTGTGCAACAAAGGCCACTAGCTGTCAATTACTAGTCATTCTCACCTCGCTTATGTCCATTTCCACGGAGTCATAATTTGCTGTCTGATCACCAGACATCTGAAACAATACACAGTCCTGTTATCATCAACAACAATTTATCAAGTCAATCTTCACTGAAATCATCTCTAGTGGGCACAAGTCTGGTGGCAAACACAATGGAAATACAATGTAATAATACAAATTATTGTCAAAGCAATATCAAATCAAATACTATAGTAGATACTGAATACACATATTCATCTAACTATTTTCTGCAAACTCTTAGGAGGAAACAAAACAACACACAAAATGTACCTTAGAATCACCATCACTTTCATATCCAGCCAAAGCATCCATCTTGGACCTGGTGGTCACCTGAAAAAGAAAGAAGTTATTACAAACCGTTTAAATATCCATGAAACCAGTTCCAGCCATCTGCCATTTTCAGCTGAATATTTATAAAAAAACAAGACATCAATTCAAGCAATATTATCTCCAGAAAACCTTGAAAAGCTTAAAATTCAGACTGTCAAAAACAAATTATTTGGGCAGACATGGCAAAATACGGAAGTTAGCAGCAGATATGATGCTAATCAGCTGACCAAACATAACAAGCTTGACAGTCTCTCCCAGAGCTCTTGTGGTTTGTTGTCGTTTGTAGCCTGGTTAAAGGGAAATAATGACCTTTTTCCACAAAAATGGAGTTAGCACTTGAAATCGCCAGACGAGACCAAAATATATTGTAAATTCATCACATTTTGCATGAAAACTTTCCTACCGAAAGATATTTCAAGTTAAAGTTGATAAGCGTTCCACACTTTTAACGACCGGTACTTGGCAAGTACTTTTGGTCCTTATCAAACTGCGGGCTTTTCCCGTATTGTTTTTTTACGCAATGGAGTGGAAAATATATTGTGCGTTCTGCTTGTTATGATTATATGCCCGGCGATCTTCTAAAACTAACAGCGATTGGAAAAAATGGCAATAAAATCGCAAGCTCATCGATGCACATCAACGGAGCATAGTTAGTGGTTGCGACCCTCAATTTTTGAAAATAAATTCATTTGTTTTCAACATTAGAAGTATTGTATAATTTGTCTGTGGCTGTATATAACACTATGCTTTATATTATCATGAAAAATAATAATTTGTCCCCCAAAAACTAACAAACAATAACACAAAACTGGAAATTAAATCGGAAGCTCATCGATGCACATCGACGGCGACCTATTTAGCGTCGGCGATTTGTTATAAAGTCATTGTCATGCTTCTCGGCGCAATTAACCATCTCGGCGCACTTGGCGAGTTGTTCCTGATTAGTATACCCAAGTCCCGTAGCAGGCTTTGTTAATGACGTCACTGGTGCCATTCTTGTGTAACATTGCAAAATATATCTGATTTCGAGTTGAAAGCTAATTAAAGACTTATTCAAATTATTGTTTTTAAGTTTGAATTTTCTTGTTAATCATTATTAAAGGTATTTTATCACTATATTTCATAGTAGTTGACACTTCAGAAACTTGTGACGTAATAATATTGTATCCAATATGCATTTCCCTCACCTTTTGCTACTGTGGCGCAGTGCCGAGTGCTTTGCGAATACTAGCTTGCCTGGGGTTCAATTCATTACGACCTTATTTTATTCGAGTTGGTATAGTTTGCATGTTGTTGTTATTCATGACTTATACTGATAGTCAGTCATGCATCACGGATGCTTCACGGATTGCTTCACGGATCAGAGCGCTGCTCGAACGCACGCTAGTAGAGCTTTCGTTCTCCATGGCAACCAGGCGTGAGCCAATGAAAAGCCAGAACGTATTCCCTTTCTGGCTTTTGATTGGCTGACGCCTGGTTGCCATGGAGAACGAAAGCGCTACTAGCGGGTGTCCGAGCAGCGCTCAGTTTGATCGGAAATGTCGCAGAGCCTCCAAATATGCCGCACTCGATGTAAGCAATGGTAGGGAAGGACGAATTTGTCAATGACCTTCATGAAGTGCACAAGGTACTTGTTTTGTATTTTTTCCAAACTTACAACTTTGAATTTGGGAATAATTTTATTTAATTCTTAAATTTAAATAAAATAATTTTAAAACCATAACGGTAGCCTAATAAATTGTTGCTAACAAAATCAAAAGGTCATTATTTCCCTTTAAAGGGAGTGTGCCTACTCACATCGCTTAGTTGGGGTTATTGACACTGGTCTATAGAACACAATTTTCTGAATTGAACCATTACTTCATTTCTCCAGATTCACCCTAGTTGCTGAGATATTAAAAGACTCCAGGAATTTGCTTGGGAGCAAAAAGTTATCGGGTAGACTCCAGAGGGCTTCCGCTACTAGAAGCACTGCAACTATCTATTAAACTGCTAGCGCATCGTTAGCGCCGGCCAATAGCAATTCAACAAAACAGCTCGTGCACGCTGATAGCAGCAGCCGAACAGAAACTGGACGGCCATCATGTTTTTCGATGGTGGCCGTTTCGATGATGGCCGATGGCCATTTTTTGAAGAAGATATCAATTTAGAGCTACGAAACTTGCACATAATAAAGTTCACAGTGGCAAGAACGTGCTGTGCAAAACTCGTCTTTCTATCTTGCATGATGTGACCGTAATTGTATTGTCTTATGTGCGCCGTTTTACTTAACATCACCATAGTGGCGATCGTTTTATAGATATCGAAACAAAAAATAAACAAAAAACGATGTAAGTGAAAATTCAACTACAGGGGCTCCAGATGTGAATTTCATCATATACAACAATCAAATCAACAGCTACTTACCGTATGAAAATATTTTTTGACATTCCAAAACAGTAGGCACACTCCCTTTAAGTTAGGTTGATAGAGAAGAGGCCCAAAGGAGGTACCACACCAAGTTAGAGAGAAAACTCCCAGCGGTAGAATGCATCATCGCTGCTGATAGGGAGCAGAGCCTTATCATCCATCATATCTACAAGGCCCGCATACAGAGGGAAATCATCGATAAAAACAGCATATCTGTCACATAAAATAGGCTTGAAGAGCCTATGCATTCAACTGAAACAAGACGATCATAAATGATCATGCATCTGCAAGATGGAGTCGACCATTCAAGTTCAAGTGTAGCCTATCAGATGGGCCCTTGACCCTGGCATTCTCTTGTACTTCAATACCATGGCTTCAAATCCTATGAAGGTCAAAGGTTGCAGGCTGTGGCCTGAGATATTTAATCTAGAAAGGCAAATCCAGGCTGGAAGAGTGAAGGAATAGGTCATCTAATGGATCTGAATGTATTTCTTGTACAATTAAGGCCATCAGTATCAGGAAGCATGTGAAACAAAGGGTTTTAGTTGCATGTGGTGATGAATGAAGGGTAGGTGCCAACATCTTTTAGGATATAGAAGATGAAGCAGCATCTTCAAGCATATTTGTGTAAAGCATCTTTGTGAATATTTAGGAGCTTTTCATCTTGTATTTCACTTCACCACACAAACCACTCAAGTAAGATGAATACATTGCAAAATATAGAGTTTTGACAATGATAGGGCAATTTTTAACAATTTCCCTAGGCATTAGAGATGATGCAGTTGATGGTACATCCCACTGAAATAGGGGTAGGGTTGACAAACGTAATGCAGGCAGCAGGACACATAAAAAAGCTGGACTTTTCATGCTATTCATGATATACATGATGCTGACACACTACATCGCCATTAGCATGAAAGTCTGGCATTAGCATGTGTCCAGAGTTACAGTTGTTTACCCTACCTATGGTAAGGACCACCAGTAGCGGGAGAACAAGGCCATCAGAGTGACCTCACATAAATCATATGTGTCGATGCTGATCATACATTCCTGTTTGTGTATTGGGGTTTTAGGACCTGTCAACTTCTGGGGTCATTTTGAGCATACAGCCTCCACCCCAGACTGGACACAATATTACACCCAACGCCTGGGAAACCCTCATGCAGAAAAATTCTGCACAACTGATTTTGCACTGAAAATTGAAGGGTATTTGCGCCACAATAAAACAATGTATGCTTGATTGGCGAGAAGTTGTTGAGCGAGGCAAGGGTGGGGAGCGTCAGCAACAAGTTGAGCAGGAGGAGCATCACATAAAAGTTGTTGAGTGACAAAGGACGTTGGGTGATAAGTTGTTGAGCGGGGGTAGGGAGTAAAACTAACAATATTTAAGCACAACTGGCCTGTTATGTGGACTGCTGCACACAATTTTGGTATCATTGGCCTGCTACGTTACGGGGCGGGCGGTGTGAGCGGGTGCTTCAAAGTTTTTTATCCACTCCAGTCGATTTAATCACTAATGTGGGTCGCACTGCGGCAGCAGTGAGCGGGGTGCCCTAAAACTTAACTAGGGCGCGCAAGACCTGGCGCTTTGGTGGGTGGAGAGTGGAGACCTTGCGCTTTGGTGGGCGGCCAAACGAAATAATACTACACATATATAGTTTGCAAGCAGTGTCATGACTTAAGTGCTTTGGCACTTTTGCACCAATTGCTTGATTGTAATTTCTGCATTATTATGTATATTATGAATACAATCTCACAAACAAACAAACAAAACGTTGATCGCTGCTCTAAAATGTCTGTGCAATTGGACCGTTATGCTGAACACTGGGTAACAGTACGCCTGGCTTCACCGGTAGCTGCTGGCATTTCACGAAAATCAAGGTTCAAGGTTACTATAAAACAAGGTTGATCTGGATACATATGGAAGCCTTAGATGACGATGCTGACATCACTAGATTATGGGATTATGGGTGGCACAACCTAACCCAGCCTAACCTCGCCATAAAGTCTGATTGGGACAAAACCTAAGATTTGCTTGTAGCTATTAAGTCTGATTGGGACGAAACCTAAGATTTGCTCATAGCAATTAAGTCTGATTGGGATGAAACCTAAGATTCACTCATAGAAATTAAGTCTGATCGGGATGAAACCCAAGATTCGCTTGTAGCCATTAAGTCTGGTCGGGACGAAACCTAAGATTCACGCATAGCCATTAAGTCTGATCAGGACAAAACCTAAGATTCGCTCGTAGACATTAAGTCTGATCGGGACAGAACCAAGATTCGATCGTAGCCATTAAGTCTGATCAGGACAAAACCTAAGATTCGCTCATAGCCAATAAGTCTGGTTGGGATGAAACCTAAGATTTGTGCGTAGCCATTAAGTCTGATCAGGACAAAACCTAAGATTCGCTTGTAGACATTAAGTCTGATCGGGACAAAACCTAAGATTCGCTCATAGCAATTAAGTCTGATCGGGATGAAGCCTAAAGCCCAAGCTACACAGGTTAGGTGTGATTTCCTGAAAATCATGTGTGTGTTATCCGTGTTGTCAGGATTTGCGTGACAGAGAAAGTTCAGCTGATAGTAAATGCATTGGGTGAGCAACACTGGCAAATCATGCAGATCCTGGATGAAAGGTCAATAAAATTCTGCAGACACGTCGCAGATGGAGCGATGAAAAGTAAAAAATTATAACTTGTCGTGTTTTCTGAGATTGAGTGCTGCAGGTTTTTTAAAATCATTTTGCTTGATTTTGCGTATTGTGGTCTATACTAGACCTAAACTTGAATAATTTGTGCTGAGTATCGTGGCAGAAGATGAATGAAGAAGCATTTGAACAAATTGTGAGCGTTGAAACTTGTGTTGAAGCTGGTAGATATTTATGCAGTGGTTTATCTATTACAAAAATGCAGTGGTTTATCCATTTCTTTGCGTGATTTGGTTGACCGGCAGATCCCGGATGTCTGTCAAGGAAGTTCTGCAAACATGGAGAACATGCACATGATTTCCTTGACAAATCATGCATAGTGAAGCCTGGGCTTAAGATTCGCTCATAGCCATAAGTCCGATCTCGGGGTCGCCAGCCATAATCCCATAATCTAGTGACGTCATCATCGTCATCTAGGGCTTCAATATGTACCCAAACCAGCCTTGATTTATAGTAACCTTGAACCTTGATTTTCGTGTGACACCAGCTGCGACCAGTGACACCAGCCATACCGTTAATGACCACTGCACCAAAACTTTGGTGCAACCGGCCTGTTATGCTTAATGCGCAAAAATGTCAGCACAATCAGTCTGTTACACTGAACGTGTTGATGGAAACGTGGATTTGTTTTCTAGTTTGGCTCCACCCTACTTTGACTACACAACTCAACTGCATGCCAAGTTATTTATTTTAACTATGATCGTTATTATTTTGGGTTTACCCTGTAACAATTACTCTGCAATGCGGTAGAGGTTTATTTATACTTACTAGATCAGGAAGATTGAGATTAGTAGGTTGAGGTGCGAAACCGTATCAAAGTGGTTTCCCGCTATATCTGATTTAACAACTAAATTGTTCGCATCATGGCAGTGTTCATCCGTCAAATTCCAACCATTATTTACCACCATTAAATAACTTCCAGTAAATGCAGCCGAACACCACCAATAAACAAATATACGCTCCAGACGCAAAAATGGAAAAATGTAGGGCCACCAAAATCCAATATGGCTTCCTACGCACTATGGTTGTCAAAGTTACATCAACAAATCACAAACTGTCTACAAATTTGATGACGTAATAATCCTTTTACGCAACGTTTTATATTGGTATTTTCTTTTTAAGACAAAATATATTATAAAATAGAAATTGAACATATAATTTACTTTCTTGCAGTCATTTATTGATAAATTAATGAGGTCTAATATACAAATTACTCATAGTATCATTTGTTTGTTTATCGTCAATACCTCGATATTACAATTCTGACGCATGCAAGCCATAAACAATGTTTTGGGAGTTAATTTGTTATTAGGCCTGATACGTCACAAAATAAATGGTTTTCATTGGTGGGAATATTTTCGTTGTTGAGCGTTATCGACATCGACATGATGGATAATGGGAAAAAATAAAGTTATGTTTAAAGCATACACAAGTATAAAAGCGTGCTAATAAACAAAAGAACATATGTTTAAAAGAACATAAGATTTTGGTGGATCAATGTTTGACATTTGCTCAATGTCCAGTGTCTACTGTCCAGAAGTCCACACTTGAATTATATACATAACTTATAACAGTACACATTTTATTCTTAACAATCAAAATGTGATGGGTGTGTATACCATTTTAAATTCATCAAGTTTGAATTTTCCTAACATATAAGTCAAAGCATACAGCTGATATCCAACCCAGGTCCCAGACTATAGACACATCGGCGGACGCAGTCTGTATTTTATATCAATGACGTCATATTTCATGCTTTCATAAGTATTATGCTTGATTCAGGGTTATTGGGTGTAAAGCGAATTCGTAATCGCTGGGGGAAATATAACTATTACCGAATTCAGTGGGGAAATCCCAACGTTGTAACAATACTGCTCCTCGCAGCTACGCGCCCTAACTCATCAAGAACAAGAAGAACAATACTGCTCAGTTATAGGGCCTTGCTGCTCAGTAGTTTTCCCCCATTATTGCAATCACTGACTTTCTTTTCATTATTGTGATCGAAGGCTGACGGTAAGGCCCAGTATGGCAGTGTTCATAGCATTTCAATATTTCACACGTTTTGTTGATATTTTAGTTTGTTTAATCGAAAATTACTGGATACTACTAGGTTACTGGATACTTGCAAGACGTCAGGAGGCTTGAATCTGTACAGAGGCTCTGGACTCGTCAGGTCAAGGGACTGGAAGAAAAGGAATATGGGAACAGGTTAAGAGCACTCAATCTGTACTCTGTGAAGGGAAGATTTCTCAGAGCCGACCTAATCAAGTGCTGGAAAATCTTCAATGGCAATTGTCCCATAGAGGCTAGAGCCCACAGGTCTGTGGGACACCTCCTCTGACTCCCGAAACTTGAGGTCACCAATTTAAAATCAGGGTTAGCCAATTTCAAATAGATGCTAGGGCTCGCTTTTTCACTGAACGTGTGGTACATGATTGGAATTCCTTGCCCGACCGGCTAGTGTCCTCAGCGACACTGACAGAGTTCAAGTCCGCTCTAAAAACCTATCTAGCCAACCGACTATTTGATTATCTGCACTAGATTGGATAGGTCAAACAGACAATCTGCACTATACCATTTATTCCAGTATACCTACATTTTCTATCCACTCCACCCTTGGTATGCGCTCTGTCCTTAACAAGCTAGGGCAGGGTTAGAAGCGCCAGGGACTCCTATCCACCAGTCATATTTCCTGCCCTAGTTCTTTCATTCCTCCCAATTCACCCATTCCTGTCATTGCCCATTGCATTTTCTATCTCATTTTCTTGAATTGCTCTCTTCATTTACATCTTCAACTAAGGTGGATTCAGTAGTTATTCTGCACCAATCTCATTGTGTGGTCACATTCTGCGGTGTATATGTCCACATTATTTACACATTTGTTTACACATTTGTTGTATTTGTTGTATTTAGGACCTTAAGGTATTCTCTGTTGAACGCATTTCGGCATCCATTGGCACCAATTTTCGTTAAGTTACTACTCCACAACAGTTATTTTTACGACCGGCTCAATTAATAACACCAAGCAGACATATTCTTCCAGCCCTTTACATCCCTGTCCCATCCAATGTGAGATTCTTGTCCTGTGCAGGGGTTGGCATGTCTCTCTTTGACACGGTTTCCTTCCTACATTATCCTCTCCACCATCAGGGTAATGAGCAAAGAAACCCAACAGGTGAGTTGAACAACAGGTGAGTTGGCACTTGAGTACCTACCAGTACAATTAATTGCTAAAAACCAAAAGTCTTGGAGATGCTTACTATGTCCTAATTACATTTTGTATCATGATATATGTATATTGGATGTATATTTGTTATAACTTGGTATGGTGGAATATTTAGCAGCGAAGTGTGTGAACAGACAACAATTAAATCTTGCCTTCTCCAGCTCAAGCTGTGGCTGGCTAAACTGGTGTAGGGTAAAGATCCAGTCTTCAAGTGACATCCAAACATCAGACTTTTCATGCTAGTAGAATGGAGATGGTATTATTTTACCAGGAGTTGATACTGACACACCACAACCAAGGCACTGGTAAACATTACCCTGGTAAACATTACCCTGGTAAACTATCAGTGCTTCAGTGTGTCAGTATCATCTACATTCCCATAGCATGACAAGTCAAATGTTTTGATCTGTCTGAGGTTATGGTCATTGACCTTAAGACATTGACATGCTGTAATACCAAACTTGCATGCTGTTGTTGCCTGTTGGTGTATTGGTGCTTTAGGACATTATTTAAATTATGAATTGTTGTGGTATTCTGGATTATGATCTGGATTATGATGAGGAGAGGACGCCATATTGATACTTCCTAAATGTGGCATTCTCTATTGAATGATGTGGGTAGGGTAAACTGTAACACCAGACAAATCCCAACACTATGCTTGTCATGCCATTGGTGATGTTGATGTAGATGATACTGATGTACTAAAGTAGGTATGCCAAGCAATAGCATGACATGTCTGGCATTACAGTAATTTACCCTATATCATTATACAACATAAATTTGTTATTTTTTGCACATCTTTTCATTTGGCAAAGTTTGTATTTCCTATTTCTTTTTAGTTTGTTTATTGTTTAGGTGCTGATTTCAAATTTGATCCCATTTTCCTTTGTGGTACAAGTGAGCCATTGTGGTTTATTCATAGGCCCTCAACACCACACAAATCAGGATACTAAACACTAGGGGAAAAGGTAGTAAACCATTTGTTAACCTTGCTTAACCAGCCCTACCAAACCTAACATAACCAAATATAATCAAGTGTAACCTTACCCGTGCCTTAGCCCATTCAAATTGTAGTGTTATTTACCACAGATTTGTAATTGGTCCATCAGAAAAGATGAAATGCCAAGTTAATGCATGCAGCTTTTGGCACACCTAAAATGAAAAATACCAGAAGATCTTTGGAAACTACCATAATCCATATTGTGTTTCTGATTTATGTTAATTTTGCCAAGTCAGAGTCCTTACAAACTGTGGGCTGAATTGACTAGACATTGATTTAGGATTCATAAAAGACCTAATTTGAGGCTTTTCTCTCACCACACATGAGTAATAAACCACAAAGTTGGTTGTTTGAAAGCTATTTCAAATATTTAAAAATAAAAAATAGTCCAAACTTTTTGAATGGATGGATTTCCGAGGTCAGGACCAGCACACTAAGCAGAGCTTGTTGCACAGGCCCTGCACCCTACCATCCGATCAGGCAATTCCGGGTAGCTGGCAGAATTTAGAGGTGAAAGTTGAACATGCCCGATATACCTGGACACGGTCCGCCCCGCTCTCTGACGTCACCTGACCATGAGTGCGACCGCTGCCACTGGCCGCAGGCCATCCCAGTCTGGGGAAAATAGCGAGCGCCGAAACGACTCGAACCCGGGCTGCCACTACCGGGTGAGGTCAGAAGCCCAGCGCTGTCCTGACTGAGCTACAGGGGCAGACCCATGTGGACTGGTGGAGGTACAAGCTACAGGGGCAGGCCCATGTGGACTGGTGGAGGTACAGGCTACAGGGACAGACCCATGTGGACTGGTGGAGCCCGGTGGAGGTACAAGCTACAGGGGCAGACCCATGTGGACTGGTGGAGGTACAAGCTACAGGGGCAGACCCATGTGGACTGGTGGAGGTACAAGCTACAGGGGCAGACCCATGTGGACTGGTGGAGGTGCAAGCTACAGGGGCAGACCCATGTGGACTGGTGGAGGTACAAGCTACAGGGGCAGACCCATGTGGACTGGTGGAGGTACAAGCTACAGGGGCAGACCCATGTGGACTGGTGGAGGTACAGGCTACAGGGGCAGACCCATGTGGACTGGTGGAGGTGCAAGCTACAGGGGCAGACCCATGTGGACTGGTGGAGGTACATATGGATTGGTGGAGCAATATTTGCCCCCTTGTTGATGTGCTAACTGCTCAAGCTGTGGCTTGAGCAGTTAGGTATGCATAAATAGAAAAAAATGCGAGATATACAAATTGTAGGTACTTATGACCTTATGAAATCCTTTAAGTTTCAAATCTCTGGAACAAACACTGTGGCTTTGGCACAACCACACACATTTTTGGAGGTAAGGTCACTTGATGTGACCTGGTGACCTGACCTGAGATGACCTGGAGTCAACACTTTCACACGATGTGGGTAATTGATTCCGAAACAGCTGTGCCAACTTCTGATTATTACCACAAGGCGTAACCCGTGCTCTGGTGGGCCTCTGAGCCACCTATGCCCTGGTGGAGGGGGGGGGGGGGGTCAAAATGACCCCCATTAACTCAAAAACTAAAAGGGCTAGAAACTAGAAAGACACTGAACACAAACTTTCGAAAGCTCTCGATAATAAGAACATTCGAAGTTACTTCGGTCATTTTTTTGCTAAGGTCAATATTAGCCATCAGAGGTCACCAAAGGTCACGATGGCGTTTTATTTCGAAAATTTGTTCGTGAATAACTATCAGTTGAACATAGAGCAACAATTTTAACACCATCGTGTTTGTCTTGTCAAGACGCTTCGAAACATATTACAGGTGGCAAAAGTTGATATTTTTGGGACCCAGACCCGACCCGGTGCAAGGCAAGTTTGGACCCAGCGGACCCAACTATAAAAATGTTGTCTCGCAACTAAATTGACAATTGACAAATCTGCACTCTACAATTAGTGCAAGTAAACTCACTCTTGTAGTTGCAAATACATACAGTTCAGATTGGCCAACATCACTAAGACACCTGCGTATCAGTGCTTCTCCTTGTGTAAAACCAGCATGAAACATAAGTTGTACCCAGTCTGTACCCGGTATCATTTGGTGGGTCCCAGTCTGGGACCAACCGGGTCCAGACTGGGTCTAGAGACCAGGTTCTCGGGTCCACGTTTGCCACCTCTAAAACATATTGATGGTGACCTGGTTAGGTCAACTTCAAAAGTTGACCTCAGGTCAAGGCCATTTGGTGACCCATGTAGATCATGTTGCATATGGGGCGATGCCTCTTGACGAGACAAACACATTGGTGCTATTAGCACATCTCTATCTTTATTATATCAATAGTTATTAACACAAAGGTGCCGGTGACTTGGGATGACATCCGCTGATCTTGCAGAGTTCACTGAACAACAATTGCACATGGGTCATCAAGAATGAGCTAAAATAACATGATTATGAAAAAATTGACATGATCTAATGGATATTCTCTGAAAAAGAAGCATTTGTATATTTTCCCCAAAATGTTGACCCCGCTATTCCCGAAAAACCTAAGGGGGTCATTAACCCGCGCCGTGCCGGGGGTGTTTAGACCCCCCCCCCAGTTTTTTTTTAGCATAGCGGAAAAACGGCGGCGCGCAGCGCCGCCGTTTTTGGCACACCTGTTTGGGCATCCATTGCGCACATTATGTAAACAAAATCATCGGGTCATCTCAGGTCAGGTCACCAGACTAGGTCACGTGACCCCACCTCCAACAAAAACTTGTGGTCATACCACAGTCACAGTTTTTAGATGATCGGTTTTGCACTTACAGGATTTCAGAAGGTCATATATATCTACAATGTGTATATCTTGGATTTTGTATATCAGCGACCTAAGGTCTGGTCAATTTCGTGACCTCCCCATTATAAGTCAAAGGGGAAATATAAAAATGCTTCCTATTCCAAGGATACGCAAGATATCAGTCTAATTCCTTCTGGATCCTGTTATTATAGGCCATTATTGATGACCTAGGTACCATTTTTGTTCAGTAACCCCTACAGGGTCAGCGGAGGTCATCCGAGGTCACCAACAGTTGTATGTCAATAACTCTCGCCATAATGAGGATAGAGAAGTGAAACCGACACCAATGTGTTTGTCTCGTCGAGGCACGTCTTCCCATATGCAACATGACCTACTTGGGTCACCACTTGACCTTAACCCGCGCACTGCAAGGCCTTTGCGCCGAACACGAACTGCAGGGGGGGGGGGGGGGGGGGGGGTTGATTTCCGCCCCCCCCCCTGAGATCTCGAAAACTACGTTACGTAGTGAGAAGCGGAAAAAGGCATTTGATAGCTTGATACATGTTCTATCGAAAGTATTTCAATGTTCTTTTATGTCAGGTCAAAATTGAGGTCACCAGAGCCTCTGGTAAAAAACTGGACAATTTGACCTTTGATGACCTCTGGTCCAGAGGTCATCAAAGGTCAAATTGTCCAGTTTTTTTCCTGTTTTAGGACATCGCTCCAGAAATTCCCATATATCTCTGAAACAATGCTAGTTAGAAACAAACGGAAACAACAAACGCCAGACAGTGAAATTTGCAATCGCTGTGGTGTCTTCAGATTTGATCTCAGGTCAATATTTGAGGCTCCAGAGGTCAAAAAGAAGAAAAAATCTTTTTTTTTGCTAAATCGTTTTTTTGCTATTAACTTTATACTTAATAAAGGTAACGGAAAACTGTTTACGCCATTGTGTTTATCTTGTCAAGGCGCTTTTAATGATATACATGGTGACCTTGTTAAGTCAACTTAACTATTTGACCTCAGGTCAAGGTCAATTGGTGACCCAAGTAGGGTATGTTGCATATGGGAAGACGTATCTCGACGAGACAAACACATTGATGTCTGTTTTACTTCTCTATCTTCATTATGTCGGGAGTTATTGACAAAACAATGATGGTGACCTCGCATGACCTCAAATGACCCAATAGGGGTCACTTAACAAAAATTACACTTGGATCATCAAGAATATCCTATAATAACATGATCCAAAAGTAATTGGACTAATATCATGCATATCCTTGAAATAGGAAGCATTTGTATATTTCCCCATTGACTTAGTATGGGGAGGTTACGAAATTGACCTGACCTTAGGTCGCCGATATCAAAATTCCGAGATAAACGAATTGTAAGTACTTATGCCCTCATGACATCCTGTAAGTTTCAAACTGATCGGTGAAAAACTCTGGCTTTGGCACAGCTGCAAACATTTTTGGTGGTGGGGTCACTTGACCTGGTCTGGTGACCTGACCTGATATGACCCGAGTTTTGTTTTCTTCAAAGTGTGCGAAATTGATGTCCTAACAGGTGTGCCAAAACCCGGCGGCGCTGCGCGCCGCCGTTTTTTCGCTATCTTTGAAAAACCTGAGGGGGGGGGGGGGGGGAGAGGCGGAAATCAACCCCCCCCCCCCCTGCAGTGCGCGGGTTAACCTGAAGTCAAATTTTAGGTTGACCTAACTTGGTCAACACTAACATGAGTCGAAGCGCCTTGACGAGACTAACACGATGGCATCACAATTATTGCCTTGTCGTTATTCGGTAAACAGCTATTCGTGAAGAACTGTTTTGTAAAAAATCGTTTTTTTTTTGCGTTTGATGGCCTACACTATTGACTTGAGCTAAAATATGAGGACACCTTGTCGATTGCATGTTTCCAAGAGCTTTACATTGCTATTTTCCGTTTGTTCCTAGCTATCATAGTTCCTGTGATATCTGGGGGTTTCTGGAGCAAAGTCCTAAAACTGGAAAATTTGACCTTTGATGACCTCTGGTGACCTCAATATTGGCTTAAGGAAGAACAAATATCTGAAGTACTTTCGAATGTGCTTGTCAAGAGTTTTCGAACGCCTTTTCCGCGTCTTTCTAGCTTTTTAGTTTTTTAGTTAGAGGGGGGTGTCTACCCCCCCCCCGCACGGCGAAGGTGGCGCCGAGCACCGGCACGGCGCGGGTTAACCCGGCATTGATTGGGGTCTCAGCCGAACGCTATTGACTGGGGGGGGGGGGGGGGGGGGCGTTTAATTCCCCTCCCCCTGGTTATCTTCCGAACCAATGATCGCAGCGAGACCCGCAATGCGGCATTCGAAAGCTCTCAATGAGACGAATATAAAGCACACTCAAAAATGTCAAAGTGAGGTCACATGTCAGGTCATGGTCAGGTCAAAGGTCAAAGTCAACGTATTTGAGTGTATGGACCATACTTTCCATCCAAAACCTTTGATTGCGATCATCACACAACGTGTTCTGAAGGTATGATACACATCCCGCATAAGCTAAAGTGAGATTGTTGGCAAAAGTCAAAGTCACAAAAGGTCACTATGCTGACTTCACCTGACTTTTCATTTACGTGGAGTTAGTGTCAAGTTCATGTCAAGGTCAAGTCACTGAAGGTCAAAATTTGAAATTGATAAATATAAATAAAAAGGTATGTTTCTAGACCAGTTTTGTCTCAGAAATACAGTGCTGACATTTATTTGTCTGTATCTGGTCAATAAAAGAAGAAAAAAAAACGCAATTTCAAAATACGTCATGAGTTACCCATACTGTAGATGCCATAAGTCAGTCAAAAATAGTGATATCTTTTTGAAATGTGGTATGGTAGTTGCCCATATGAGGTGCTCTGACATATATTCCGTTTTTTAATATCTTTGAAAAATATGATCTTGTGGGCATTTCCCCCCAAAAAAAATCGTTTATTTTTATTTTGGGGGTTAAAAAACAAAATTGTCAAGCAGCTGACTGATTTTTCAAACAGCTGACAAACAGTCAAACAGCTGACTGAAACAAAATGATTTTTGTGTCAAACTCGTGCATAGTGACATGCACAATATGTGGCCAGTCATCAGCACAATCACTCTCCGCTTCAAGCGTATAGGAGGTCATGCAAGCTCCTGGGGAGTGTCTTTGGGGTTGCTTGTATGTATGAAGTTATTTTCTGTCTTTATTGGGAGAGTCTTCTTACCTGTTATAATTAACTTTGTCTTGTGCTTCTTTCTTTCTCAGTTTGTGTCCGTTTCCCTGCTAAGCCAGTAGTTAATCACACTTGATCATGACATGCCATTCACCGGCCCCTGAAGGCTGACCATGCCCTGTGTGTTCCGCATGCCTCGCCAGACTCGCCGAGCCCACCGCAGCGTTCACCTTCACCATGTCCAGTCCCACTCCCGTCGGCTCTGACCAGACCAAGACGAAGCGGCCGTCGAGCAGCAAGTTCAGACAGCAGCAGCTGCGGGCGTGGCAGCCGATCCTGACGGCCGGCACCGTGCTGCCGACCTTCTTCGTCATCGGCGTCGCCTTCATCCCGGTCGGCATCGCCCTGCTGACCTTCTCCGGCAACGTCCAAGAGGTCGTCGAAGAGTACACCTACTGCAACAGCACCGACCCGGCACACAACAACTCCTCCTGCGATGATGTTCTGCGCAACACCACCGCCGCCACGCCCTGCACGTGCCACATCGACTTCAACGTCACCGAGAGTCTCGACGGCCGCGTGTACATGTACTACGGCCTGTCGAACTTCTACCAGAATCACCGGCGGTACGTCAAGTCACGTGATGTGAACCAGCTGAACGGCCAGACCGACTCGTCGCTGTCCGACTGCAAGCCGTTCGCCACGTCCGCCGGCGGCAAGACGATGGCTCCCTGCGGCGCCATCGCCAACAGCCTCTTCAATGACACGTTCGAGCTGCAGATGCTGTCGTCGTCCGGCGATGAGCAGACGGTCCCGCTCGTGCGCACCGGCATCGCCTGGCCCTCGGATAAGAAGTACAAGTTCCAGGTGAGTTGGCGTCAGGTGGCCGGGTGGCCGACACAATCTCCATCCGTGGGGTGGGCATCGGATGGACTTATTGGATTGTTACGCCTGTACATCCTTAGCGGTACCTATGCTTTGGGTCACAACCATTGGGACCAGACAAATGTGATACCACTTTGTGCTTTTGTATTAAAGTTGATGCTATTCTGTCCAGTTATTGACCGTGTTTTCCAGCCAGCCGCCATCGCCGGTGGTTACTTGTATCCCTGCTTATCTTCCTATTCAGTAGTTTAACCTAAACGCTAAAGGTTGCAAGTAAAAGTTATCAGCAAGTTGCTCGACTTCACGCATATATATGAATAGAATCGGAATTTTCTTGCCAACCCGAGCCAATGTAAAGGTCAACAAGGAACTTGCGGCTCCATCACGGTTCACTACGGTTCGACCACTCCTCTGGCGGTGCAGTAGTCGCCAGTCAGTACGGCTGGTGTGGTGCCACGTAGTGTGGTGTGCGTGGGAGTCTCATCCAGTCTGGAAATTTTGGCCATTTTCTGGACTTTTTGGGTCCAAAGAATTTTGCTCTCTTCATTTTTGTTCAGGAAATTTGGTCTGTTTTCGCCTGATCTTACCGACATTGTAGTTAAAATATAATTAAATTTTCCTCACAAGGATTTAATATCTATTACAAATCAGGATTTTTTACTTTCAAGTAAAATAATTAAAGCAAAAATGAAAATCTGAACTTGCCTAACAATACAATTTTACTCTCCACCTATGGATTTTTACTCTCTGGGACCAGGTCATGAAATGCAAAATCCAACACTGGACTCTCATCGATATTCGAACACCGGACTGTCGCGGTGTAGCGATTAACGCCGCGTTCCTGTCTAAGTCGTGCGTCAACACAACAGTGGAGGCAAGGCTGTACAACTAATGTAAACAGCGCGCTCCTCGCAGTTGTCCGAATAGGTGCTAAATGCCGGGCCTGGCTCAGTGCTAATATATGCGGCTTTTCTCGCCGCGTTGTGGACCGTACGTGTTTTGAACAGTTTCAAGGGGCACTGTGAATTGAGGATATATTAATATTGGTTTGGGTATTAAGCGAACCGTAAAATAGCATATTTCTGTTTAATGCTTTTATCTAGAGCCCTTCATGGAGTGGGAATCCCGTATGGGAACGGGACGGGAAAGGGTGGGAATGGGGCAAACTTTTGGGAAATTAACGGGTTGGAACGGGTTACGGGACAGACCATATAATTTGTTAGCACCACAAAAAGTGAAATCTGCTGAAACGGGTGGGAACGGGAGCCCCATCAATTATGAATTCGGATTGGAACGGGTTTGGGTCTGGTTGAATGGGCTGAAACGGGATGGGGGCTGAAAATGTGTCCCGTGAAGGGCTCTACTTTTATCCTCGTGTATTGTCCACTGTGCGGCATTGGCAGTCATTACTCCATAATCTGACACGCTAGTTGGACTTCTTAACGGCATACGGCATGACGTTAGCACCTCTAAGCTTCCAACTCCTGAACATCGTACTTCAGAGCGTCAGACCTGTACACCAGACTCCTGAGCTTGGTTCGCCCGAGACGCGGCCTCTCTGGCCGACACGGACGGAGGTGCCTATCGATTGGCGGGGGCGTGGCTGAGATCGCGCGCGGGTCAACAGCTCGGGTCGATCCCGCCTCATCGATCGCTGATACTGCGCCGTGAATGTTGCTATATGAGGCTGATGAGACTCTCTTTTGTAGCGCTTTGCCCGTTAGCATACAAAACATTTCGGAAAATGTATGACGTTATTATAACTTGCATTTTATTTCGGCTCGACCGAATTTCGGACTGAATTTATTAGCGGTGAAAATAAGAATCGGTGAAAGAAGGTCAATGTTGATTCGGTTTTCTCTTCACTTTGAGAAGTCTCCGGACTGTGTTGTTGCCCATCGTTCTAGATGAACCTCGCGGTAGTGTGCCGAGTTGTTTTGCCGCTGGTCCTGGTGTCTTATGTCCTGGTGTCCCTGTTTTGACGCTGGTCCTGGTGTCCCTGTTTTGACGCTGGTCCTGGTGTCTTATGTCCTGGTGTCCCTGTTTTCACGCTGGTCCTGGTGTCTTATGTCCTGGTGTCCCTGTTTTCACGCTGGTCCTGGTGTCTTATGTCCTGGTGTCCCTGTTTTGACGCTGGTCCTGGTGTCTTATGTCCTGGTGTCCCTGTTTTGACGCTGGTCCTGGTGTCTTATGTCCTGGTGTCCCTGTTTTGACGCTGGTCCTGGTGTCTTATGTCCTGGTGTCCCTGTTTTGACGCTGGTCCTGGTGTCTTATGTCCTGGTGTCCCTGTTTTGACGCTGGTCCTGGTGTCTTATGTCCTGGTGTCCCTGTTTTGACGCTGGTCCTGGTGTCTTATGTCCTGGTGTCCCTGTTTTGACGCTGGTCCTGGTGTCTTATGTCCTGGTGTCCCTGTTTTCACGCTGGTCCTGGTGTCTTATGTCCTGGTGTCCCTGTTTTGACGCTGGTCCTGGTGTCTTATGTCCTGGTGTCCCTGTTTTGACGCTGGTCCTGGTGTCTTATGTCCTGGTGTCCCTGTTTTGACGCTGGTCCTGGTGTCCATGCGACGTGACTTACAAATCGATTAGACGGGATCCGAAGCGACACAATAGAAGAACGGAAAGAAAATCTGGTCAATGGGCTTTTGGTACAAGCTTCAATATAAAACGTTCCGAAAATGGTTCCCGAGTAAAAATAAAAGGTTTCGAATCACATTTGTGTCTAGGGATATATTAGCTGCCTTTGTCAAACATATATTTTGTGTCGCTATGTTTACAGTCAGCCAAGGAGAGTGGTTAGTATTGTCGCGCAAAATCCCGATTCGTCACCCTCTTAACACGCGCCCTGGAGGGCCTCTGATAATTACACGCCCTGGAGGGGGGGGGGGGGATTTCGCCCCCCCCCCCATGATCTCGATAACCACGCAACGTAGCGACAAGCGGACAACTACGTTAGATAGCTAGAGACAAGCTCTTTGGAAAGTATTTCGGTCATTTTTTTATCAGGTCAATATTGAGGTCGCAAGAGGTCAACAAGGGTAAGATTTTCAAGTTTAAGGACTTCGCTCCAGAAATCCCCAGTTATCACAGGGACTATGATAGCTAGGAACAAACGGTAAAGGCAATGGAAAGCTCTTGAAAAATGCAATATGTAAAGTTTCTTCGGATTTGAGATCAGGTCAAAAGTTTAGGCTCCAGAGGTCATCAAATGTCAACATTTTTTTTTGGGCAAAACTGGGTTTCGCAACATTTTTTTTTATAAAAAAAACTAATACAGATAGAGCAATGCGTTTGACGCCATCGTGTTTGTCTCGTCAAGGCACTTCTGATCATATTCATGTTGACCAGATTAGGTCAACTGAGAAATTTGACCTCAGGCCAAGGTCAAGTGGTGACCCAAGTAGGTCATGTTGCATATTGGGAGACGTGTCTCGACGAGACAAACACATTGGTACCATTTTTACTTCTTTATCTTCATTATGTCGATAGTTATTGACAACAGTGGTGGCGGTCACGAAATTGACCTGACCTATGGTCACCGATATAAAACATCCGAGATAAACAAAATGTTGGTATCTATGACTTTATGAAATACTGCAAATTTGAAACCGCTCGGCCTAAAACTGTGGCTGTGGTACTACTGCAAACGTTTTGGAGGTGGGGTCATCACGTGACCTGGTCTGGTGACCTGACCTGAGAGGACCCGGAGTCAAGAATTCCACATAATGTGGGTAGTTAGTTGCCGAACAGGTATGCAAAAAACGGCGGCGCTGCGCGCCGCCGTTTTTGCGCTATCCTCGAAAAACCGGAGGGGGGAATCCGCCCACCCCTAAGGTTTTTCGAGGATAGCGGAAAT
>JAXIVJ010000438.1:32500-85000 GCA_036785665.1 Chirona hameri | reverse complement strand
ATACGACTAAAAAAATTCGCGCCGCTCCGCGGCACAATTTGTTTAAGAGTTCCAACTTCCAGGTATTGATCTTACAAATATTCCAAGTTAATATAGCTGATTCCAAATTGGTGTCGCTGGTTCCAAACTTGATATGGTAGTTTGCTAACTCCAGCTCCTAAAAGTTGGTATGGCCCATGCTATACCTGTCACTGCATTTTCCATCCTTATAACGTGCTTTTTCATCCGTTTTGTTTGACCCTTTCAACGCTCGGGAAGGGGCCCTTTCAAGAGGCGCCCCCCCCCGGACGAAATCCTGGCTACGTGCCTGCTTGTTGACCTTTGATGACCTCTGGAGCCTAAACTATTGACCTGAGCTTAAATTTGAGAACATCGTGACCATTGCATATTTGAAGAGCTTCCGATTGCTTTTGTATCCGTTAGTTCCTAGCTATCATAGTTCTCGAGACATTGGGGGGGGGGGGGGGGGGGGGGTCTGGAGCAAAGTGCTAAAATGGGCAAATGTTGCCATATTTGCACCCATTTGACCTGGAGGATATTGACCTAGGGTCATGTAAATTTCGCAAAACAGAGTTCCCTACAGAACCTCCCTACCCTACATATTTCGTTATTGTAGCTCTTATGGGGGGGAGATCTTAGGGGGGGGGGGCGGAATCCGCCCCCCTCCCCCCCCCCCCCTCCAGGGCGTGTAATTATGAGAGGCCCTCCAGGGCGCGTGTTAACTCAATTAATCCGTCGCGTAAGGTCTGTTCAGTCTAATTTCTCAATTGCCTACAGAACATACATTCAAAACTAACAATGTTTTGACCGTTGCTGCACGGTATGCGAAATGTTGTGTGTCTGTGTGTAGCTTGAACATTGTCTTCACTGATCTGCAGCCTGTCCTCTAAGCTGCTGGCCGATGTCTGACCTGTCCTCTAGGCTGCTGGCCGATGTCTGACCTGTCCTCTAGGCTGTGATGACTGAACTGTCCTCTAGGCTGCGATGACTGACCTGTCCTCTAGGCTGTGATGACTGACCTGTCCTCTAGGCTGCGATGTCTGACCTGTCCTCTAGGCTGTGATATCTGACCTGTCCTCTAGGCTGCTGGCCGATGTCTGACCTGTCCTCTAGGCTGCTGGCCGATGTCTGACCTGTCCTCTAGGCTGCTGGCCGATGTCTGACCTGTCATCTAGGTTGCTGGCCGATGTCTGACCTGTCCTCTAGGCTGCTGGCCGATGTCTGACCTGTCCTCTAGGCTGATGGCCGATGTCTGACCTGTCCTCTAGGCTGCTGGCCGATGTCTGACCTGTCCTCTAGGCTGCTGGCCGATGTCTGACCTGTTCTCTAGGCTGCTGGCCGATGTCTGACCTGTCCTCTAGGCTGCTGGCCGATGTCTGACCTGTCCTCTAGGCTGCGATGACTGACCTGTCCTCTAGGCTGTGATGTCTGACCTGTCCTCTAGGCTGCTGGCCGATGTCTGACCTGTCCTAGGCTGCTGGCCGATGTCTGACCTGTCCTCTAGGCTGATGGCCGATGTCTCACCTGTCCTCTAGGCTGCGATGACTGACCTGTCCTCTAGGCTGTGATATCTGACCTGTCTTCTAGGCTGCTGGCCGATGTCTGACCTGTCCTCTAGGCTGCTGGCCGATGTCTGACCTGTCCTCTAGGCTGCTGGCCGATGACTGACCTGTTCTCCAGGCTGCTGGCCGATGTCTGACCTGTCCTCTAGGCTGATGGCCGATGTCTCACCTGTCTTC
Source organism: Chirona hameri (assembly GCA_036785665.1). Lineage (NCBI taxonomy): Eukaryota > Metazoa > Arthropoda > Thecostraca > Balanomorpha > Balanidae > Chirona > Chirona hameri. The sequence continues at coordinate 83,261 of JAXIVJ010000438.1, read as the reverse complement.
TAGGCTGCTGGCCGATGTCTGACCTGTCCTCTAGGCTGCGATGACTGACCTGTCCTCTAGGCTGTGATGTCTGACCTGTCCTCTAGGCTGCTGGCCGATGTCTGACCTGTCCTCTAGGCTGCTGGCCGATGTCTGACCTGTCCTCTAGGCTGCGATGACTGACCTGTCCTCTAGGCTGCGATGACTGACCTGTCCTCTAGGCTGTGATATCTGACCTGTCCTCTAGGCTGCTGACCGATGTCTGACCTGTCCTCTAGGCTGCTGGCCGATGTCTGACCTGTCCTCTAGGCTGATGGCCGATGTCTCACCTGTCCTCTAGGCTGCTGGCCGATGTCTGACCTGTCCTCTAGGCTGCGATGACTGACCTGTCCTCTAGGCTGTGATGTCTGACCTGTCCTCTAGGCTGCTGGCCGATGTCTGACCTGTCCTCTAGGCTGCGGGCCGATGTCTGACCTGTCCTCTAGGCTGCGATGACTGACCTGTCCTCTAGGCTGCGATGACTGACCTGTCCTCTAGGCTGTGATATCTGACCTGTCCTCTAGGCTGCTGGCCGATGTCTGACCTGTCCTCTAGGCTGCTGGCCGATGTCTGACCTGTCCTCTAGGCTGATGGCCGATGTCTCACCTGTCCTCTAGGCTGCTGGCCGATGTCTGACCTGTCCTCTAGGCTGCGATGACTGACCTGTCCTCTAGGCTGCGATGTCTGACCTGTCCTCTAGGCTGTGATATCTGACCTGTCCTCTAGGCTGCTGGCCGATGTCTGACCTGTCCTCTAGGCTGCTGACCGATGTCTGACCTGTCCTCTAGGCTGCTGGCCGATGTCTGACCTGTCCTCTAGGCTGATGACCGATGTCTGACCTGTCCTCTAGGCTGCTGGCCGATGTCTGACCTGTCCTCTAGGCTGCTGGCCGATGTCTGACCTGTTCTCTAGGCTGCTGGCCGATGTCTGACCTGTCCTCTAGGCTGCTGGCCGATGTCTGACCTGTCCTCTAGGCTGCTGGCCGATGTCTGACCTGTCCTCTAGGCTGCTGGCCGATGTCTGACCTGTCCTCTAGGCTGATGGCCGATGTCTCACCTGTCCTCTAGGCTGCGATGACTGACCTGTCCTCTAGGCTGTGATATCTGACCTGTCTTCTAGGCTGCTGGCCGATGTCTGACCTGTCCTCTTGGCTGCTGGCCGATGTCTGACCTGTCCTCTAGGCTGCTGGCCGATGTCTGACCTGTCCTCTAGACTGCTGGCCGATGTCTGACCTGTCCTCTAGGCTGCGATGACTGACCTGTCCTCTAGGCTGCGATGACTGACCTGTCCTCTAGGCTGTGATATCTGACCTGTCCTCTAGGCTGCTGGCCGATGTCTGACCTGTCCTCTAGGCTGCTGGCCGATGTCTGACCTGTCCTCTAGGCTGATGGCCGATGTCTGACCTGTCCTCTAGGCTGCTGGTCGATGTCTGACCTGTCCTCTAAGCTGCTGGCCGATGTCTGACCTGTTCTCTAGGCTACTGGCCGATGCCTGACCTGTTCTCTAGGCTGCTGGCCGATGTCTGACCTGTTCTCTAGACTGCTGGCCGACGTCTGACCTGTCCTCTAGGCTGCTGGCCGATGTCTGACCTGTCCTCTAGGCTGCCGGCCGATGTCTGACCTGTTCTCCAGGCTGCTGGCCGACGTCTGACCTGCCCTCTAGGCTGCTGGCCGATGTCTGACCTGTCCTCTAGGCTGCTGGCCGATGTCTGACCTGTCCTCTAGGCTGCTGGCCGATGTCTGACCTGTCCTCTAGGCTGCTGGCCGATGTCTGACCTGTCCTCTAGGCTGCTGGCCGATGTCTGACCTGTTCTCTAGGCTGCTGGCCGATGTCTGACCTGTTCTCCAGGCTGCTGGCCGATGTCTGACCTGTCCTCTAGGCTGCTGGCCGATGTCTGACCTGTCCTCTAGGCTGCTGGCCGATGTCTGACCTGTCCTCTAGGCTGCTGGCCGATGTCTGACCTGTCCTCTAGGCTGCTGGCCGATGTCTGACCTGTCCTCTAGGCTGCTGGCCGATGTCTGACCTGTCCTCTAGGCTGCCGGCCGATGTCTGACCTGTTCTCCAGGCTGCTGGCCGATGTCTGACCTGTCCTCTAGGCTGCTGGCCGATGTCTGACCTGTCCTCTAGGCTGCTGGCCGATGTCTGACCTGTCCTCTAGGCTGCTGGCCGATGTCTGACCTGCCCTCTAGGCTGCTGGCCGATGTCTGACCTGTCCTCTAGGCTGCTGGCCGATGTCTGACCTGTCCTCTAGGCTGCTGGCCGATGTCTGACCTGTCCTCTAGGCTGCTGGCCGATGTCTGACCTGTCCTCTAGGCTGCCGGCCGATGTCTGACCTGTTCTCTAGGCTGCTGGCCGATGTCTGACCTGTCCTCTAGGCTGCTGGCCGATGTCTGACCTGTCCTCTAGGCTGCTGGCCGATGTCTGACCTGTTCTCTAGGCTGCTGGCCGATGACTCACTGTGACTGGCGGCACTGAGCGACTGTGATTGTGCCCGTGACCATGCCCGTGACTGTGACTGTGACTGTGACTGTGACAATAACCGTGACGACTGTGACAATAACCGTGACGACTGTGACTTGAATATGACTATAACCGTGACTGTGACTGTGTGACTGTGACTGTGACCGTGACTGTGACTGTGGCTGTGACTGTGACTGTGACTATACCGTGACTGTGACTATGACTATACCGTGACTGCGTGACTGTGACTGCGTGACTGTGACTGCGTGACTGACTGTGACTGTGTGACTGACTGTGACTGTGTGACTGACTGTGACTGCGTGGCTGTGACTGTGTGACTGTGACTGCGTGACTGTGACTGCGTGACTGTGACACTGTGCCTGTGACACTGCCCTCAGAACCCGTCCGGAGCCCTGACCGGCGACGGCGCCTTCAAGAACACCGTGAAGCCCGTCAACTGGAACCGTCCCGTCTATCAGCTGGACCCAACCCACCCGGATAACAACGGCTACGAGAACGAGGACCTCATTGTGTGGATGCGCACCGCCGCGCTCCCCACATTCCGCAAACTGTGGGCGCACGTTAACGACGCGGCGGAGACGTACAAACACAGCCTGCCGGCCGGCCAGTACCGCTTCGTCGTCAGCTACTCCTACCCGGTGACGTCGTTCGGCGGCTCCAAGCGCATCATCCTGTCCACGACATCGCTGCTGGGCGGGAAGAACCCGTTCCTGGGCATCGCCTACATCGTGGTCGGATGCATCTGTCTGGTGCTCGGAGTGACGTTCCTGTTCATCCACATCAAGTATGGGAAGCGTGGTACTGATACCATTACCAACCACACCGACTGGTTGGGTAACAACTAGGCTGCCGACTGGTGTGGAGCCTGGAGGGCCGGGACGGCTCGGTACCACCGGCTGGTGACGGCGCCGCCGGCGCGTCAGGCGCCGCTCAGGAGGACGGGGTAAAGTGATGCAGCGACATCGACAGCACAGCTGGAGGGGAACGGAGTGTTTTGTGAGGCAACGAGGATTCGGTCGGATACTAGTATCTCATTTAGCCTGTGTTTGATGCGGAGGTATATTGACTTACTTCTAGCCAGGCCAATGCTTGATCAAAGTACTTGCATATAATTAAATCTGATGATTCCCTTACTGCAATTTTGTGATCTATCACTTGGCTTGACCATATCCATTGTGATTGGTTTCATGTAGGTTGTTCCCTCTGCGCCAGACGAGTAATGTTCGCTCTCCTCCAATTTAGCCACCAGCACCTGCCCGTCACAGCAGGACAGGCCGGGCTTTGGGTACCGTCGGCAGGCCTAGCCACAGGCAGGACGCCGCTCGGTCAAAGGCGGAACTGGCGACTGTCGCCCTCTGTTGGCGCAGCGCCGTATTTCTGGCGATCATGACCGCTTAGAGCTGCCTCGCACAGACGCTGGATAGTAGCAGGTGGTTGTACGTGTGTTCGATGTTAGGATAGGACGGGATTCGACACAGATACGACAGGCGAGTGGGCTGGTGTAGCCTCGCTGTTAACACAGGTGTCATGCACGCACACATTTCGCAAGCGCCAGGTGTGTTTGAAGACTGATCAGCCGGACGTGGTCGCCAGTGTGAGGTGGTGGAGACGAGACGAACTTTGTGGGTGTGTAGATATATAACGATTCGACCCGGCGACATAATCGAGCATGAGTGGAGCTTTTCCTAAAAAAGTTGGAGGGGTAAAATGTCACATGCCTTGGTTTACAGCTGGAAAGATGTCCCTGTCAACGTTACAATACCCCCAAATCTGCGGTAGATGTGTGGGGCAGAGTAACCACGAAGTTGGTGGGATATTTTCGACGCTCGTTTCTGCAATTTGAATTTTATCATCAGTCTTATACAGTGCGTGGTAACAAAACATTGAAGCGCAATATGTTGGAAGTTCCCGTTATCGGTGTTAGATTGGGGCTATGTCGCGTCAGTTTGTGAATGCATCACTCGACTTGGTATGGAATATTTTTAACGTGAAGTTTGAAGGATTACTAGAGTAGTGAAAAAAATATTATTTTGGCATCCCCTACTCATTCCATGTTATCCATAACAAAATTCGTCCGTTTGAGGAATTCCTATACCATAGTTATTTAAAAATGAGCTTGTAAATTCTTGTCTGGTGTTGACCTTTCGAGGAAACATGGCCTATTAGCTGCGTGGGCCCGCCAGTGCTTGTTACAGCTTTACTGTGGTATTCGGTCGTTCCCGTAGACCTGGCGTGAATGACTTTGTGATGCATATTTCGCCTTACTGTAGCCAGTTTCTTATCACAAATAGTACATTTTCGTGATGCAATCCAGAACTTGTTGGAATTCCTGAGTTACAGATATTTTACTTACGTCTTCAAGGATGACAAACATCTCTAAAGTCAACATACCTAGTTGTCCGTTGTTGTATCAACTATCACCCTAGTCGATCGTGGGGGTATAACCGGGTATAACAGCCTATCAGATAACATCAGATCAGTTATTGTATGGCCGAAGTTGACGACCCACGGATAGATGGCGCTATGCTGAATGCAGTGCTTGTCGGAGCGTTGGTGTGCCTTGGTCTGTGGTATACCCAGCTTTAATGTTTCTCTGTGAATGTATCGGTGTGGTTTAATTTGCGCATATGCAGGATAGTTTCAATGCTGATAGGTTTATTTCTGCGGCGTTGATTTTTGTGGACGTTGTGGAGCGGTTTTACCAGCGTGTCTGGCTTATCTTTGATGGCTTATGTAGTCCTCTCCCGATGTTGTATGTGGTTCAAATCCAACTGAATGTAAAAATCGAACTCGGTGAGTCATGTGTTGATCTTTGTATTTCCTTCGCACACCCTGTCATAGTAAACGGTTCGTAGTGTTTGAGACCCGAAAATCCGTTATATTTTTTTTCAGACACCAAGCACAACTTGTTCTGCGAATCCTCTACGGATCACCAGCACTAGGCGTTCTTTGATCCGATACCGACATCTACGACGCTCCTCTGTCAACACGTGTACTATGTATCCACTGTAGGATGGAGACCCAATTGCTAAGTGTGCTTAGTCGCGTAGGCTAGCGCTAGTCCGGTCAGATAAAAGATGAGAAATGTCCTGAGCATCGCGTGTGAACTTTACGTTTGTGCGTGTTACGTGACGTGCCGCTGGTCATATGGTCGTGTATCAGCCTAGTAAATAGTAATCAGCATTGTCTTGGGTTCTACTGTAGCTTTGTAGCTTTGCTTGCAGTTTTGTCCTGTGCTAAATATGTAGATTGATGATTCCTAGCCAGATGTATTCAGTACCTGTGAGATGTCCTTTATTCAGGTTGAAATTTTCTGGTTGAGGAAGTGCCTTTTCATTTCGTTAATTAGTCTAAGGATAGGTAGACTGCGTAGTCAATCCCAGCTGCAACACTGGACAGAGTTACGTGTGTTAGTGATAATGGTTGTGCCATCGCCAGACGTCTGCTGATGGTGTATGTGTTCGGGTGGTGTGTTGCCTGTGATTATCGGGGTTCGTCCGCCGCCCATTATTTAACTGTGATCGGCCAGCACGCGACAGACTACATTTTTTTGCACCAATAAACTTTATTTCCGTTACTTGTGTCAATACGGTGGTAAACATTCAAAAAGAAAACAGCCTTATTGTTTTGCGACAGAAGCCAACACACGTGCACACACGCATACAACTCCGCACCGCCCGGCGCATACAAAACAAAGCCGACACCATGATGACCGCAGAGACAACCCGGCCCCCTGGCCGTGCACACGATTCCTGGCCTCAGCGGGGCGGCACGGAATCCCCGACACCTCACGGAATCCCGGACACCTCCACCGCTACGTCACGCCCACGCGGACTCCTCGCACCGCGAACCGTCTACTTGGGCCCGAGCATGTCCTCGGGCCGCACCCACTCGTCGAACTGCGCCTCGGTGAGGTAGCCAAGCTTGATGGCGGTGGCGCGCAGCGTGGAGCCCTCCTTGTGTGCAGTCTTGGCGATGTGCGCCGCCTTGTCGTAGCCGATGTGCGGGTTGAGCGCCGTCACCAGCATCAGACTGTCGTGCAGCAGTTGGTCGACGCGCGCGCGGTTCACCTCGATACCCACCACGCACTTGTCGGTGAAGGCCTCGCACGAGTCGCCCAGCAGCCGGATCGAGCGCAGCACGTTGGCCACCATCATCGGCTTGAAGACGTTCAGCTCGAAGTGGCCGTTGCTGCCGCCGACGCTGACGGCCACGTTGTTGCCCATGACCTGGGCGGCGACCATGGTGATGGCCTCGCACTGGGTCGGGTTCACCTTGCCCGGCATGATGGAACTGCCCGGCTCGTTCTCCGGCAGAGAGAGCTCGCCGAGGCCGCAGCGCGGGCCAGACGCCAGGAAGCGTAGGTCGTTGGCGATCTTCATGATGCTGCAGGCGATGACGTTCAACGCGCCAGAGACCTCGACCAGAGCGTCGTGCGCAGCCAGAGCCTCAAACTTGTTGGGTGCAGTGACAAATGGCAGGCCAGTCAGGCTGGAGACCTTGGCAGCGACCTTCTCGGCGAAGCCCTTCCTCGTGTTGAGGCCAGTGCCCACAGCAGTGCCACCAGCAGCCAACATGTACACTCGGGGAAGGGTGGCCTTGATGCGCTCAATGCCGAATGCCAGCTGTGTGACATAACCACTGAACTCCTGGCCCAGGGTGAGAGGAGTGGCATCCTGGGTATGGGTCCTGCCAATCTTCACTATGTCAGCATATTCCTTGGCTTTGGCATCCAGTGCATCATGCAGCTTTTGCATGCCCGGCAGCAGGGTGTTGTGGATCTCCGCAGCTACTGCAATATGCATGGCTGTTGGATATGTGTCGTTGGAGCTCTGACTCTTGTTCACATGGTCATTTGGGTGAACAGGCTTCTTGCTACCAAGCTCACCACCAAGCATCTCAATTGCCCTGTTGGCAATTACTTCATTTGTGTTCATGTTGGACTGAGTTCCTGACCCAGTCTGCCAGATTACAAGCGGAAAATGATCTTCATAGAGTTTGCCGCTGATTACTTCATCTGCTGCGTTTGAGATAGCATCAGCAATTTTCTCATCCAATCCAAATTCTTTGTTCACTTCAGCTGCAGCCTTTTTTAGCACTCCAAATGCCTTGATGACTGGCTCTGGCATTCTTTCATTGGGACCTCCAATGGGAAAGTTCAGCATAGATCTTTTTGTTTGAGCTCCATAATATTTTTCAGCAGGCACTTCCAGTTCACCAAAGGAATCAGACTCCTTCCTCACACCCTTTGAAGCCATGATAGAAGATGTACTGAATCCTTGTACAGTTTTCCGGCCCCAGGCAGACACCGCCCGTCCAGATCCCCTCAGGCTTCCTGTTAACGCCATCTGTGAGGCTTTATGGGTACCGAGCACACCAATCACACCAATCACAGAGCTTGGAAACAAATGCGGATGCTAGTTGCGTCACACCAAGGCCGTCACACTTTGTTGCTAGGCCAAATCGGTGGCAAGTGTTCGATACAATGTGGTATGCAGACGAGCTCACCGACCTCCCCGACCTTTGCAATGAAATCGCTGCCGCCGGATAAAAACCGAGATCGAGTGCCAATAGAAGAAAACGGGACTTGGCTACGTGCCAACAAAGAGTAAAGGACCCAAATTTAAAGGTGTCCTTCACTCCAACTCATTGTATTACAAGTAAAAGTGACGATTCATAGCAATATAAAACGTAAATAATAAATTTCACCTATCCTACAACACAATTTTCAGAATTTTAAGTACATAGTAGAATAAAATCGCGCCAAATATGCTACTGATGAGTAGTTTTTGCAACCGTTGTAGGCTGGCAAATTCCTCTTTGCTTAGCCTCCAGTCTTCTTACCCTTCATGTTAATGCTTTATTATTATTTTGTGCTAAGTATATTCAATTACAAAAAGGTATGTATTTTATTTGGTGATGTAACAGTTGTAACTTTACTTTTCAAGAGCATGTCCCTTCTTCTAAAATGGTTGTATTTCGACAGCCTCTTGAAGGTTTTTCTGCTAAGGTGAAAAATGGAAGCAATTTCAATAAATTTACATTTCTTGCGCTACTGAGACCAAATATCGGCGGAATAATTTTCGTTGCGTCGGCAGGCTGGCGATCACAAATTGAATTGAATTGAAGTGAAATGTGTCCCTGTCATTCCATCTGAATGTTTAGGTATTTCTGAGTTTTCTAACACATAAGGTAAGAAGGAATTTAACACTCAAACCAGAAATGAAACTTCGAACATTTTGGATAAATATAGGTATTTTATAAAGATTCAAAGTATCTCTTCACTTTTAATCTGATATCGCTAATTCTACCAAATGTCTGTCGTGCATATTTTAATTTGTACAGCATCTTCTGCCATTTTTCAGATTCTCCTAACATGTTTCAGACTTTCTTTCCATTATTTCCTGTTATTCCCTGTTTGTGTTGGATTAATATTGGTATGGATCACCTTGACCTGTAATGCAAGTTCATTGGAAACAATACATTGACCTTATTGTCATGGACTGTATTTGTATTACAAGCATGACTGGGGATCACAGGTGGAGTTTCCTATTCAAATGGTGGAGCCACTGCCCCACCAACTTTGTGTTTTGCCCCACCAACTCTTATCAGATTTTGAGGTTATCTGGCATTACAATGGTCATTTTCACTTCAACCAAACAAAGCAACCAAGTAAGATGAAATTTTGCCCCACCAACTTTCTTGGAAAAGCTCCACCCATGCTGGGGATGACATATTTTGGGGGTTGTTCACTGCATATGACTTAATTTTAACATTATCAGATTAAAAAACTTTTGGCAACTCAAAGTATGATTGGGAGCATGTCCACATTATTGGGAACACTCAAAGCCAGCTGGTTTTTAAGACGTGGGATTAACAACTGTAACCCCAGGCATAAAAACATCAGACTTTGCATGCTATCATGTAACAATCAAGTTGTATGTAATGACAATACTGTTGCACTAAAGCACTGATAGTTTACCAGTGCCTTATGAGTTAGGATCATCTACTCCCTGATTAGCTAGAAAAGTCTGATGTTTTGATGTGACTGAATATTGGATATTTACCCTACTAGCCTACCTACCTGCATACCTACACCCTACAATGTTTTATGAATGCCAATGTTAAAAAACATGGTGTTTATTTCCTTTGTGCGTTTTTCATTTAGCTGTATCTAGCAAAATGGCTTCATAACAGCTTGTGAATGTTCAATGCTTTTTCACCTTTTCCACAGAGATAGTGCATGACTTCGATTGGTTATTTAAGGTCTTAAGAGTTAGCCATCCCCACCCACATTACAGCCTTCAGCCAGTCCAGGTTCAATAGGATGCATTCCTTAGCCCACCATTGACAGGGGGGGGGGCATTTAATGCCCCCCTGATTAATTTTTGTAATAGCTAAAAAACAAACAATAAAGCCATCAACATGAAACTTTTGGTACCTTCTTCTAAATCATGTTTACATCATCTGTGAAAAATAAAGCATTTTCGTCGATTTTTTTTAAAAGTTATAGTCAATAGGATGCATTCCTTAGCCCACCATTGACAGGGGGAGCATTTAATGCCCCCCCCCTGATTAATTTTTGTAATAGCTAAAAAACAAACAATAAAGCCATCAACATGAAACTTTCGGTACCTTCTTCTAAATCATGTTTACATCATCTGTGAAAAATAAAGCAATTTCGTCGATTTTTTAAAAAGTTATAGTCAATTTAGTGACCACCATTGACAGGGGGGGGGGGCATTTAATGCCCCCCCCCCTGATTAATTTTTGTAATAGCTAAAAAACAAACAATAAAGCCATCAACATGAAACTTTTGGTACCTTCTTCTAAATCATGTTTACACCATCTGTGAAAAATAAAGCAATTTCGTCGATTTTTTAAAAAGTTATAGTCAATTTAGTGACGTCACCACACGGGCAGCGAATAAGGGGGCGGGAAGCTGCCCTCCCACTCAAGAAGTTGGGGTGGGGCAAACATATGATTCCCCCCCCCCCCCCATAAATTTGTAAGAGAACGCCACTCCAAGATCGAAGTGACTCGAAACGGATTTCACTTCACTTCAAACAAAGTGCAAGTAAAGTAGTAGTAAAACAACAAAGTGCAAGTAAAGTAGTAGTAAAACAACAAAACGCAAGGCCTGAGTGGGCCCTCTGGCCGCCTGAAGGGGCACTCTGGCCGCATGAGGGGCACTCTGGCCATCTGAGGCGGCACTCTGACCGCCTGAGTGGGCCCTCTGGCCGCCTGAAGGGGCACTGTGGCAGCCTGAGGGGGCACTCTGGCCACCTGAGGGAGCACTGACCGCCTGAGGAAGCACCCTAACCGCCTGAGGGGGCACTCTGACCGCCTGAGGGGGCACTCTGACCGCCTGAGGGGGCACTCTGGCCACCTGAGGGGGCACTCTTTCTGCCTGAGGGGGCACTGGCTGTCTAAGGGGGCACTCTGGCCACCTGAGGGGGCACTCTGACCGCCTGAGCGGGCACTCTGGCCGCCTGAGCGGGCACTCTGGCCGCCTGGGCGGGCACTCTGGCCGCCTGAGGGGGCACTCTGGCCTCCTGAGGGGGCACTCTGACCGCCTGAGCGGGCACTTTGGCCGCCTGAGGGTCACTCTGTCCGCCCGAGGGGCACTCTGACCGCCTGAGGGGGAATTTTGGCCGCCTGAGGGGGCATTTTGGCCGCTTGAGGGGGCACTGTGGCAGCCCGAGAGGCACTCTGGCAACCTGAGGGGGCACTGGCCGCCTGAGGGGGCACTCTGACCGCCTGAGGGGGCACTCTGGCCGCCTGAGGGGGCCCTCTTGCCGCCTGAGGGGGCACTCTTGCCGCCTGAGGGGGCACTCTTGCCTCCTGAAGGTCACTCTGGCAGCCTGAAGGGGCACTCTGGCCGCATGAGGGGGCACTGGTCGCCTGAGGGGGCACACTGGTCGCCTGAGGGGGCACACTGGCCGTCTGAGGGGGCACTCTGGCCGCCTGAGGGGGCACTCTAGCCGTCTGAGGGGCACTATGTCCGCCTGAGCGGGCACTCTGGCCGCCTGAGGGGGCACTTTGGCCGCCTGAGTGGTCACTCCTGCCACCTAAGGGGGTACTGACCGCCTGAGGGGGCACTCTGGCAGTCTGAGGGGGCACTCTGGCCGCCTGAAGGGGCACTGTGGCCGCCTGAAGGGGCACTGTGGCCGCCTGAAGGAACACTCTGGCCGTCTGAGGGGGCACTCGCACAGACGGGGGGGGGGAGCAGCGGATCCAGGGGGGAGACAAGGAGCTATGGCCCCTTCAAAGGTTCTGAAACTATGATTTGCCCCACCCCCAAACGTACAGTTCTAAAAATTGCCTTTGTAGAGTCAAAATCCAGCTATCCAGTTAAAAACTTGAAAATTTCGCGCAGCTTCGCGGCATGACAGAACATTCGTAATTGCATATACAAATTTGGAAAATAGACCAATGAATTCCTTAAGTGTCTGGCAGAGGCTCGCCTTGGCGGTACCTAATTGCTAGCCCCATGGCCCACTCCTTTCATAAAATATTAACTTTCAAGCGGACTACATGTTTAGCTAGTCTGCCGAGTTCCGAAAAAGGCGACGCGAACGCAAAAACGCGGACATCGGCACCCGGAAGCTGATCCAGCGGTGCCCAACTTGCTGGACCAAAGAGCTAATAGTGGGACCAGACCAGGACCATCTCCCCAAGCCATCTCGCCAGGGGCGTCGCTGACGGGGGGGGGGGGGGGGGGGGGTCGCGACCCCCCCCTCACTTTTGAAAACCGGGGGGGGGGGGGGGGGGGGTTGCCCCCCCCCCCCTACACACACACACACACTTTGTATGGCGGCCGACCTCCCCCAAACACACTTGTTATGACGGAAGCTGATTCTAGTTTGAATGTAATTCCTATTAAAATCAAGATTGGAATATTACAAATACGACGTGGCAGGGGCGTAGCTTCTCCAGAAAAATTGTGTGTGTGTGAGGGGGGGAGGGGGGTCTGAGCTGGGAAAATCGCTTAAGTACCATCAACATCCACCAAAATACAGATCAAAATACAGATTTCTCCCCGGATTTAACCCACTTCCTTGTCCAAGGTGGGGTGGCTGAAACCAAGAGTGTGTGTGTGTGTGTGGGGGGGGGGGGGGGCACCCCTGCGACGTGGAAATGGGCTCAGTCAGTTACGGATGACATTTCCTTAGTTTTTCCTTCGACACACCGCTGCTCCGAAAGGAAAACTAATGAAATTTCATCCGTAACATGCAGGGGCGTCGCCGACGGAATTGGGTCGGGGGGACGGTTCCCCGACCCCCACTCTAGGAGAGGTGGTTGACCCCCCACGCACACACCACTTTTTGAGGGAGAAGTTAACAATTTATCGTAAAAATTGCCTTTGCAGCAGTCAAAGTTCAGCTATCCACAGTCCAAAAGTGGAAATTTCGCGGCATGGCACAAGTTTCGCATTGCTTATACAAATTGGGAAAATGGGAAAATGAATTTCACCAGGGCCCACTCCCTTCATAAAATATTAACTTTCAAGCGGGCTACATGTTTAGCTAGTCTGCCGAGTTCCGAAAAAGGCGACGCGAACGCAAAGACGCGGACATCGGCAACCGGAAGCTGCTCAAGCGGTGCCCAGCTGGACCGAAGAGCTAATAGTGGGGACCAGGCCAGGACCATCTCTCGAAGCCATCTCCCCCCAGGCTCCTCCAGATCCACAGGGACCATTTGTGCGCGGAAAAATCGTTCTGCCCCTTGCTGTTTTCAAACCATTTGCACTGTTACTAGTTGTGTGTTACAGTTTGGTTCATATGTAGACAGCTATGATTATCATATGTACTATATTGAGCGCTGACTGCCGACGGTCATCGTGATTTACTATCCGATGCTAATATATATGAAAAACTACCTTCATTTCAATATTTTTCATCATACCGAGATGTATAACCAGGAAAAGGGGTTATCTGAGGCAGGGCCTATTTTAAGGGAAAACCACTGGGGGGGGGGGGGGGGGCAAAACGGCTCACTGTGGGCATCCCCCCCCCCCCAGTTAACATGTTAAAATAGTCCCTGACCTGAGGCTTAGCTCACGGTCTGGTTCCACTCACGGTCTGGTTCCAATATTAAAATGTCGTTTTCCGCAACCTAAAATTAACATTTTCACGCCGCTTCAAATCCGACCATCCGGCCACCGATGTGACGCCGCTTCGCGGCGGCACATCGGTGGCTATCATCATAACGAAGCCATCATCATCGTATTCGGTTCCTCGTAACGCTGAATTGAATTTATAGCATTTTTAGCTTCTTATCCTATACATGGCCCACCGCCCATATTTCTGGGTTTTATCAGGAAAACCCGAAAAGCAATGCGCGCCGCTTGACGGCGCTAAATAACAAGTACCTACTATAACATGAAAATCCACAAAAAATGCTGCAAAGGCTTAATACACGCAAAAAATGGGGGGTACATTTTTTTCGGATTTTAAGCCGACCCTCCCCCACACACGCAAAAATGCTCGGCGACGCCACTGCATCTCGCCCCAGGCTCCTCCAGATCCACAGGGACCATTTATGTGCGGAAAAGTCGTTCTGGCTCTTGCTGCTTTCAAACCATTTGTACTGTTACCAGTTGTTTGTTACAGTTCGGTAAATATGTATACAGTTACTATTATCATATGCACTATTGAGCGCTGACTGCCACCGGTCATCGTCTTCGTGATTGACTATCCGGGGGATATCTATATGAAAAACTACCTTAATTTCAATATTTTGCATAATACCGAGATGTGCAACCAGGAATAGGGGTTACCTGAAGCTTGGCTCCACTCACGGTCTGGTTCCAATATTAAAATTTCGTTTTCCAAGACCTGAAATTAATATTATTATTTTTTTCATCAAAAATGATCGGTGGTCACGTCACGTCACGGTGGTCACAAAAATCAGCTAAACTTTAAACAGACCGTACAAATGCCATATTTTTAGCGAAATGCAATCCAATAATGTCAAAAGATAGCAAATGGCAAGGGCTACAACATGGCTATCTCGGATTTTAGAAAAATTTGGATTTTGGCCCCAAAAAAATGGAGGAAAAATGCACACAATCATTTTTTTAAAAGATATGTAAAAAACGGAATATATGTCAGAGAAACACATATGGGCAACTGCCATGCCAAATTTTAAAATAATATCATTTTTGACTGACTTATGGCATATAAAGTATGGGTAAATCACGACATCATATTTTGGCATTGCGTTTTTGGCATTTATTGGCCAGATACAGACAAATAAATGTCAGCACTGTCTTTCTGAGACAAAACTGATCTAAGAAACATTCCCTTTTCTTTTAGATTTATAAATTTCAAATTTTGACCTTCAGTAACCTGAACTTGACCTAATCTAACTAACTTACTTCACGTAAATGAAGGCAGGTGGTAAAATCACTAGCACTATCGAATTATAGGTGGAAAATAACCAATAAAGCATGTGTTGCATGAATTTTAGTAGATATTTTGCTCATAGTGACCTTTTGTGACCTAACCTTGACTTTGACTTTTGCCAACAATCTCACTTTAGCTCATGCGGGATGTTTGTCATACATTTGGTAGCACTTTGTGTGCACATGGTCGTAATCGAAGGCTTCGGATGGAAAGTATGGTCCATAAACTCAAATACGTCGATTTTGCCCTTTGACCTGACCGTGACCTGACATTTGACCTCACTTTTAAATTTTGGAGTATACTTTATATTCGTCTCATTGAGATCTTTCGAATGCCGCCTTGTGCGTCTCGCTGGGATTATGGGTTCGGAAGATAACCAGGGGGCGCTTAACGCGCCCCCCCCCCCCCCCCCGCCCCCGTCAATGGTGTTCGGCTGAGATCCCAGTCAATGCTGGGTTAGCTCTGCCAGGATCACAACAAAATCAGTAGCTTAGTGGTGAAAGACATCTTTGGTCTGACTGACTAGGCAGTCCATGGCCTAGTCAGTCGGACCAAAGACCACTCAGCTGCGAAGCTTGCTGTTCAGCCTGGTTCCAGATGGGTTTGGTGTTAAAATGTAGCTTTATTGATGATTAATATTTAAATGGACCTCTTAAATATGCTAGTCTAGCCATACATCATGGTCTGAATATATAATACAGTCAAACTCTTTGCTTCAACTTACATTTTCCTCAAATTTACGAATTCAAAGATCATCCATGGCTTCAGCTATTTTAAATATGGCATATTTTGTCATGGGGCATGAAGGAAGGAGCCTGGCATCTTCACCCCTCAGCCAAACCCTCACATCCACTTCTTTCAGCAGTCAACATGTCACGGCATACTGACGCTAGAGTCACAGCAAGTTATGGCTGATAAATGCACTGATAGTTTATTCAACCAGCATATGCTCCTACTCAGTGCTACTCTTAGTCCTGACTGAAATAGGCCCAGAAGGTCAGCTGACCTGAGCATGTCAGAGTAAGTTGCCAATATGATGTAACCATGAACACTTATCCATGAGGCCAATCCACACTATGCACCACTATCTGCCTGCTGCCACTAGTGACAAGGTCGGTGGCAGCTGTCTCCCATCATGATGACCAGTTAGCCGTCATGTCTTCCAGAGTCAGCACAGAATCATCAGTCAACAGACTGGCCGCACCCATGGTATTGGTGCCACCCTATCACCAGATAACAGACTATTGGTGCCACCCTATCACCAGATAACAGACTGGCCGCACCCATGGTATTGGTGCCACCCTATCACCAGATAACAGACTGGCCGCACCCATGGTATTGGTGCCACCCTATCACCAGATAACAGACTATTGGTGCCACCCTATCACCAGATAACGGACTGGCCGCACCCATGGTATTGGTGCCACCCTATCACCAGATAACAGACTGGCCGCACCCATGGTATTGGTGCCACCCTATCACCAGATAACAGACTGGCCGCACCCATGGTATTGGTGCCACCCTATCACCAGATAACAGACTATTGGTGCCACCCTATCACCAGATAACGGACTGGCCGCACCCATGGTATTGGTGCCACCCTATCACCAGATAACAGACTGGCCGCACCCATGGTATTGGTGCCACCCTATCACCAGATTACAGACTATTGGTGCCACCCTATCACCAGATAACAGACTGGCCGCACCCATGGTATTGGTGCCACCCTATCACCAGATAACAGACTGGCCGCACCCATGGTATTGGTGCCACCTTATCACCAGATAACAGACTGGCCGCACCCATGGTATTGGTGCCACCCTATCACCAGATTACAGACTGCCGCCCTCATGGTATTGGTGCCACCCTATCACCAGATAACAGACTATTGGTGCCACCCTATCACCAGATAACAGACTGGCCGCACCCATGGTATTGGTGCCACCCTATCACCAGATTACAGACTATTGGTGCCACCCTATCACCAGATAACAGACTGGCCGCACCCATGGTATTGGTGCCACCCTATCACCAGATAACAGACTGGCCGCACCCATGGTATTGGTGCCACCCTATCACCAGATTACAGACTATTGGTGCCACCCTATCACCAGATAACAGACTGGCCGCACCCATGGTATTGGTGCCACCCTATCACCAGATAACAGACTGGCCGCACCCATGGTATTGGTGCCACCCTATCACCAGATAACAGACTGGCCGCACCCATGGTATTGGTGCCACCCTATCACCAGATTACAGACTATTGGTGCCACCCTATCACCAGATAACAGACTGGCCGCACCCATGGTATTGGTGCCACCCTATCACCAGCTAACAGACTGGCCGCACTCATGGTATTGGTGCCACCGTATCACCAGATTACAGACTGCCGCACTCATGGTATTGGTGCCACCCTATCACCAGATAACAGTTTTGGTCTATTTTATCTTGGTATGAAATACTGGGTTCGGTGGATGTAAGAACAGCTGTGTCGGAATGCTGGATAACAGAGACGCTGTAGGACTAGGTGACTGGTAGGAGTAGTACGGGTAGTACATCTGCCCACTGAATGAACTGGTATCAGAAGCTCCAGCCCATAAATGCTGCCTTTTGTCTGCTGCTTTCTGCAAAAAACACACCCTTCAATCTAGAGGGTGTTCAAAGGCTGACAGAGTTGGTATCTCTGGCAAACAAAGCATTAGTTCGAGGCTTTTGCCCATCTCATATGTTTGAAATTGATGCACATTGATCTCTACTTCCAATAGTGGATTTTTTTATATTCAACACAGCATAAATTAAATGTATTAAGGCTTACAACTGATTTCGGTGTAACCATGTATTTCAATCTATTCATGTATGTTTGCATATATCAATTATTGGCATTTTGCATCATTCGATTGGTCTGGCGCCGTACACCATTTCTGATTTGTACAGTTGGTCTGTTCTGCCGCAGTGCAGGTGGCGCCACCATGAGCGGCCACTCTGGCGGCGGTGGCGGGAAGCCGGGCGGTTCCGGTCCACCCCAGCAGCATCACCATGGAGCGATGAACCTCACCAAGATGGAAGAGTCGACTCCGCCCGCCACCACGGTGAGCGACGGTGCTGACTACCAGCTATCGACCATTGGCTGGTCGGTCCAGCGGCGTATCACGGAGCGAAGGGTTAGAGAACAAGAGCAGCTTGCTTTTGCGATATTGTAACACCTCTGTGCTCCGGAGAAGGTACTGTGCTCCGGAGAAGGTACTGTGCTCCGGAGAAGGTAATGTGACTTGCTGGTACTGTGTATGTGCATTGTGCATTGCTCTTTCTCCATTCTGTCTTTGGTAGATACATACGTTTGAATTGTGAAATTGAACTGTGCGCTGGTGCGAAATGTAGGAAATGTATCAGCTCTCAGAATTATGTGACATGTGTTCTATGACCGAGCATGACCCCCCCCCCCCCCCTCCCTGGCCTTTACCGTGACCTGTGACCTTCCACCAGGCGTGGCTGGCCTCCAGTGGCTGGTCGGCTGGGAGCGGGAGCGGCAGCGGTGCTGGCAGTAGTGGAGCGGGCGGACCCGGCGGCGGCGCTGGGCCCCGCCCGTCTCCGGTCCGGGCCTCGGCACACGGTCTGGTGGCTCTCTCACAGCCGGCTGCCTCCGGTCAGAAGCCAGGTAAGACTGACGCTGCTGCCTCCGGTCAGAAGCCAGGTAAGACTGACGCTGCTGCCTCCGGTCAGAAGCCAGGTAAGACTGACGCTGCTGCCTCCGGTCAGAAGCCAGGTAAGACTGACTGACGCTGCTGCCTCCGGTCAGAAGCCAGGTAAGACTGACGCTGCTGCCTCCGGTCAGAAGCCAGGTAAGACTGACTGACGCTGCTGCCTCCGGTCAGAAGCCAGGTAAGACTGACGCTGCTGCCTCCGGTCAGAAGCCAGGTAAGACTGACTGACGCTGCTGCCTCCGGTCAGAAGCCAGGTAAGACTGGCTGACGCTGCTGCCTCCGGTCAGAAGCCAGGTAAGACTGACGCTGCTGCCTCCGGTCAGAAGCCAGGTAAGACTGGCTGACGCTGCTGCCTCCGGTCAGAAGCCAGGTAAGACTGGCTGACGCTGCTGCCTCCGGTCAGAAGCCAGGTAAGACTGGCTGACGCTGCTGCCTCCGGTCAGAAGCCAGGTAAGACTGGCTGACGCTGCTGCCTCCGGTCAGAAGCCAGGTAAGACTGGCTGACGCTGCTGCCTCCGGTCAGAAGCCAGGTAAGACTGGCTGACGCTGCTGCCTCCGGTCAGAAGCCAGGTAAGACTGGCTGACGCTGCTGCCTCCGGTCAGAAGCCAGGTAAGACTGGCTGACGCTGCTGCCTCCGGTCAGAAGCCAGGTAAGACTGGCTGACGCTGCTGCCTCCGGTCAGAAGCCAGGTAAGACTGGCTGACGCTGCTGCCTCCGGTCAGAAGCCAGGTAAGACTGGCTGACGCTGCTGCCTCCGGTCAGAAGCCAGGTAAGACTGACGCTGCTGCCTCCGGTCAGAAGCCAGGTAAGACTGGCTGACGCTGCTGCCTCCGGTCAGAAGCCAGGTAAGACTGGCTGACGCTGCTGCCTCCGGTCAGAAGCCAGGTAAGACTGGCTGACGCTGCTGCCTCCGGTCAGAAGCCAGGTAAGACTGGCTGACGCTGCTGCCTCCGGTCAGAAGCCAGGTAAGACTGGCTGACGCTGCTGCCTCCGGTCAGAAGCCAGGTAAGACTGGCTGACGCTGCTGCCTCCGGTCAGAAGCCAGGTAAGACTGACGCTGCTGCCTCCGGTCAGAAGCCAGGTAAGACTGGCTGACGCTGCTGCCTCCGGTCAGAAGCCAGGTAAGACTGACGCTGCTGCCTCCGGTCAGAAGCCAGGTAAGACTGGCTGACGCTGCTGCCTCCGGTCAGAAGCCAGGTAAGACTGGCTGACGCTGCTGCCTCCGGTCAGAAGCCAGGTAAGACTGGCTGACGCTGCTGCCTCCGGTCAGAAGCCAGGTAAGACTGGCTGACGCTGCTGCCTCCGGTCAGAAGCCAGGTAAGACTGGCTGACGCTGCTGCCTCCGGTCAGAAGCCAGGTAAGACTGACGCTGCTGCCTCCGGTCAGAAGCCAGGTAAGACTGGCTGACGCTGCTGCCTCCGGTCAGAAGCCAGGTAAGACTGGCTGACGCTGCTGCCTCCGGTCAGAAGCCAGGTAAGACTGGCTGACGCTGCTGCCTCCGGTCAGAAGCCAGGTAAGACTGGCTGACGCTGCTGCCTCCGGTCAGAAGCCAGGTAAGACTGGCTGACGCTGCTGCCTCCGGTCAGAAGCCAGGTAAGACTGGCTGACGCTGCTGCCTCCGGTCAGAAGCCAGGTAAGACTGACGCTGCTGCCTCCGGTCAGAAGCCAGGTAAGACTGACGCTGCTGCCTCCGGTCAGAAGCCAGGTAAGACTGGCTGACGCTGCAGCCTCCGGTCAGAAGCCAGGTAAGACTGGCTGACGCTGCTGCCTCCGGTCAGAAGCCAGGTAAGACTGGCTGACGCTGCTGCCTCCGGTCAGAAGCCAGGTAAGACTGGCTGACGCTGCTGCCTCCGGTCAGAAGCCAGGTAAGACTGACGCTGCTGCCTGCGGTCAGAAGCCAGGTAAGACTGGCTGACGCTGCTGCCTCCGGTCAGAAGCCAGGTAAGACTGGCTGACGCTGCTGCCTCAGGTCAGAAGCCAGGTAAGACTGGCTGACGCTGCTGCCTCCGGTCAGAAGCCAGGTAAGACTGACGCTGCTGCCTGCGGTCAGAAGCCAGGTAAGACTGACGCTGCTGCCTCCGGTCAGAAGCCAGGTAAGACTGGCTGACGCTGCTGCCTCCGGTCAGAAGCCAGGTAAGACTGGCTGACGCTGCTGCCTCCGGTCAGAAGCCAGGTAAGACTGGCTGACGCTGCTGCCTCCGGTCAGAAGTCAGGTAAGACTGGCTGACGCTGCTGCCTCCGGTCAGAAGCCAGGTAAGACTGGCTGACGCTGCTGCCTCCGGTCAGAAGCCAGGTAAGACTGGCTGACGCTGCTGCCTCCGGTCAGAAGCCAGGTAAGACTGACTGACGCTGCTGCCTCCGGTCAGAAGCTAGGTAAGACTGGCTGACGCTGCTGCCTCCGGTCAGAAGCCAGGTAAGACTGGCTGACGCTGCTGCCTCCGGTCAGAAGCCAGGTAAGACTGGCTGACGCTGCTGCCTCCGGTCAGAAGCCAGGTAAGACTGGCTGACGCTGCTGCCTCCGGTCAGAAGCCAGGTAAGACTGGCTGACGCTGCTGCCTCCGGTCAGAAGCCAGGTAAGACTGGCTGACGCTGCTGCCTCCGGTCAGAAGCCAGGTAAGACTGGCTGACGCTGCTGCCTCCGGTCAGAAGCCAGGTAAGACTGACTGACGCTGCTGCCTCCGGTCAGAAGCCAGGTAAGACTGACGCTGCTGCCTCCGGTCAGAAGCCAGGTAAGACTGGCTGACGCTGCTGCCTCCGGTCAGAAGCCAGGTAAGACTGGCTGACGCTGCTGCCTCCGGTCAGAAGCCAGGTAAGACTGGCTGACGCTGCTGCCTCCGGTCAGAAGCCAGGTAAGACTGGCTGACGCTGCTGCCTCCGGTCAGAAGCCAGGTAAGACTGGCTGACGCTGCTGCCTCCGGTCAGAAGCCAGGTAAGACTGACGCTGCTGCCTGCGGTCAGAAGCCAGGTAAGACTGGCTGACGCTGCTGCCTCCGGTCAGAAGCCAGGTAAGACTGGCTGACGCTGCTGCCTCCGGTCAGAAGCCAGGTAAGACTGGCTGACGCTGCTGCCTCCGGTCAGAAGCCAGGTAAGACTGGCTGACGCTGCTGCCTCCGGTCAGAAGCCAGGTAAGACTGACGCTGCTGCCTGCGGTCAGAAGCCAGGTAAGACTGACGCTGCTGCCTCCGGTCAGAAGCCAGGTAAGACTGGCTGACGCTGCTGCCTCCGGTCAGAAGCCAGGTAAGACTGGCTGACGCTGCTGCCTCCGGTCAGAAGCCAGGTAAGACTGGCTGACGCTGCTGCCTCCGGTCAGAAGCCAGGTAAGACTGACTGACGCTGCTGCCTCCGGTCAGAAGCCAGGTAAGACTGACGCTGCTGCCTCCGGTCAGAAGCCAGGTAAGACTGACGCTGCTGCCTCCGGTCAGAAGCCAGGTAAGACTGGCTGACGCTGCTGCCTCCGGTCAGAAGCCAGGTAAGACTGACGCTGCTGCCTCCGGTCAGAAGCCAGGTAAGACTGACTGACGCTGCTGCCTCCGGTCAGAAGCCAGGTAAGACTGACGCTGCTGCCTCCGGTCAGAAGCCAGGTAAGACTGACGCTGCGGCCTCCGGTCAGAAGCCAGGTAAGACTGACGCTGCTGCCTCCGGTCAGAAGCCAGGTAAGACTGACGCTGCTGCCTCCGGTCAGAAGCCAGGTAAGACTGACGCTGCTGCCTCCGGTCAGAAGCCAGGTAAGACTGACGCTGCTGCCTCCGGTCAGAAGCCAGGTAAGACTGACGCTGCTGCCTCCGGTCAGAAGCCAGGTAAGACTGGCGCTGCGGCCTCCGGTCAGAAGCCAGGTAAGACTGACGCTGCTGCCTCCGGTCAGAAGCCAGGTAATACTGACGCTGCTGCCTCCGGTCAGAAGCCAGGTAAGACTGACGCTGCTGCCTCCGGTCAGAAGCCAGGTAAGACTGGCGCTGCTGCCTCCGGTCAGAAGCCAGGTAAGACTGACGCTGCTGCCTCCGGTCAGAAGCCAGGTAAGACTGACGCTGCTGCCTCCGGTCAGAAGCCAGGCAAGACTGACGCTGCTGCCTCCGGTCAGAAGCCAGGTAAGACTGACTGACGCTGCTGCCTCCGGTCAGAAGCCAGGTAAGACTGACGCTGCTGCCTCCGGTCAGAAGCCAGGTAAGACTGGCTGACGCTGCTGCCTCCGGTCAGAAGCCAGGTAAGACTGCCGCTGCTGCCTCCGGTCAGAAGCCAGGTAAGACTGACGCTGCTGCCTCCGGTCAGAAGCCAGGTAAGACTGGCTGACGCTGCTGCCTCCGGTCAGAAGCCAGGTAATACTGGCTGACGCTGCTGCCTCCGGTCAGAAGCCAGGTAAGACTGGCTGACGCTGCTGCCTCCGGTCAGAAGCCAGGTAATACTGACTGACGCTGCTGCCTCCGGTCAGAAGCCAGGTAAGACTGACGCTGCGGCCTCCGGTCAGAAGCCAGGTAATACTGGCTGACGCTGCTGCCTCCGGTCAGAAGCCAGGTAAGACTGACGCTGCTGCCTCCGGTCAGAAGCCAGGTAAGACTGACGCTGCTGCCTCCGGTCAGAAGCCAGGTAAGACTGACGCTGCTGCCTCCGGTCAGAAGCCAGGTAAGACTGACGCTGCTGCCTCCGGTCAGAAGCCAGGTAAGACTGGCTGACGCTGCTGCCTCCGGTCAGAAGCCAGGTAATACTGACTGACGCTGCTGCCTCCGGTCAGAAGCCAGGTAAGACTGACGCTGCGGCCTCCGGTCAGAAGCCAGGTAATACTGGCTGACGCTGCTGCCTCTGGTCAGAAGCCAGGTAAGACTGACGCTGCTGCCTCCGGTCAGAAGCCAGGTAAGACTGACGCTGCTGCCTCCGGTCAGAAGCCAGGTAAGACTGACGCTGCTGCCTCCGGTCAGAAGCCAGGTAAGACTGACGCTGCTGCCTCCGGTCAGAAGCCAGGTAAGACTGACGCTGCTGCCTCCGGTCAGAAGCCAGGTAAGACTGACTGACGCTGCTGCCTCCGGTCAGAAGCCAGGTAAGACTGACGCTGCTGCCTCCGGTCAGAAGCCAGGTAAGACTGACGCTGCTGCCTCCGGTCAGAAGCCAGGTAAGACTGACGCTGCTGCCTCCGGTCAGAAGCCAGGTAAGACTGGCTGACGCTGCTGCCTCCGGTCAGAAGCCAGGTAAGACTGACGCTGCTGCCTCCGGTCAGAAGCCAGGTAAGACTGACGCTGACGCTGCTGCCTCCGGTCAGAAGCCAGGTAAGACTGACTGACGCTGCTGCCTCCGGTCAGAAGCCAGGTAATACTGGCTGACGCTGCTGCCTCCGGTCAGAAGCCAGGTAAGACTGACGCTGCTGCCTCCGGTCAGAAGCCAGGTAAGACTGACGCTGCTGCCTCCGGTCAGAAGCCAGGTAAGACTGACGCTGCTGCCTCCGGTCAGAAGCCAGGTAAGACTGACGCTGCTGCCTCCGGTCAGAAGCCAGGTAAGACTGACTGACGCTGCTGCCTCCGGTCAGAAGCCAGGTAATACTGGCTGACGCTGCTGCCTCCGGTCAGAAGCCAGGTAAGACTGACGCTGCTGCCTCCGGTCAGAAGCCAGGTAAGACTGACGCTGCTGCCTCCGGTCAGAAGCCAGGTAAGACTGACGCTGCTGCCTCCGGTCAGAAGCCAGGTAAGACTGACGCTGCTGCCTCCGGTCAGAAGCCAGGTAATACTGGCTGACGCTGCTGCCTCCGGTCAGAAGCCAGGTAAGACTGACGCTGCTGCCTCCGGTCAGAAGCCAGGTAAGACTGACGCTGCTGCCTCCGGTCAGAAGCCAGGTAAGACTGGCTGACGCTGCTGCCTCCGGTCAGAAGCCAGGCAAGACTGGCTGACGCTGCTGCCTCCGGTCAGAAGCCAGGTAAGACTGGCTGACGCTGCTGCCTCCGGTCAGAAGCCAGGTAAGACTGACGCTGCTGCCTCCGGTCAGAAGCCAGGTAAGACTGGCTGACGCTGCTGCCTCCGGTCAGAAGCCAGGTAAGACTGACTGACGCTGCTGCCTCCGGTCAGAAGCCAGGTAATACTGGCTGACGCTGCTGCCTCCGGTCAGAAGCCAGGTAAGACTGGCTGACGCTGCTGCCTCCGGTCAGAAGCCAGGTAAGACTGACGCTGCTGCCTCCGGTCAGAAGCCAGGTAAGACTGGCTGACGCTGCTGCCTCCGGTCAGAAGCCAGGTAAGACTGGCTGACGCTGCGGCCTCCGGTCAGAAGCCAGGTAAGACTGACGCTGCGGCCTCCGGTCAGAAGCCAGGTAAGACTGACGCTGCGGCCTCCGGTCAGAAGCCAGGTAAGACTGACGCTGCTGCCTCCGGTCAGAAGCCAGGTAAGACTGACGCTGCTGCCTCCGGTCAGAAGCCAGGTAAGACTGACTGACGCTGCTGCCTCCGTTCAGAAGCCAGGTAAGACTGACGCTGCTGCCTCCGGTCAGAAGCCAGGTAAGACTGACTGACGCTGCTGCCTCCGGTCAGAAGCCAGGTAAGACTGGCTGACGCTGCTGCCTCCGGTCAGAAGCCAGGTAAGACTGACGCTGCTGCCTCCGGTCAGAAGCCAGGTAAGACTGGCTGACGCTGCTGCCTCCGGTCAGAAGCCAGGTAAGACTGACGCTGCTGCCTCCGGTCAGAAGCCAGGTAAGACTGGCTGACGCTGCTGCCTCCGGTCAGAAGCCAGGTAAGACTGACGCTGCTGCCTCCGGTCAGAAGCCAGGTAAGACTGACGCTGCTGCCTCCGGTCAGAAGCCAGGTAAGACTGGCTGACGCTGCTGCCTCCGGTCAGAAGCCAGGTAAGACTGGCTGACGCTGCTGCCTCCGGTCAGAAGCCAGGTAAGACTGGCTGACGCTGCTGCCTCCGGTCAGAAGCCAGGTAAGACTGGCTGACGCTGCTGCCTCCGGTCAGAAGCCAGGTAAGACTGACGCTGCTGCCTCCGGTCAGAAGCCAGGTAAGACTGGCTGACGCTGCTGCCTCCGGTCAGAAGCCAGGTAAGACTGACGCTGCTGCCTCCGGTCAGAAGCCAGGTAAGACTGACGCTGCTGCCTCCGGTCAGAAGCCAGGTAAGACTGACGCTGCTGCCTCCGGTCAGAAGCCAGGTAAGACTGACGCTGCTGCCTCCGGTCAGAAGCCAGGTAAGACTGACGCTGCTGCCTCCGGTCAGAAGCCAGGTAAGACTGACGCTGCTGCCTCCGGTCAGAAGCCAGGTAAGACTGGCTGACGCTGCTGCCTCCGGTCAGAAGCCAGGTAAGACTGGCTGACGCTGCTGCCTCCGGTCAGAAGCCAGGTAAGACTGGCTGACGCTGCTGCCTCCGGTCAGAAGCCAGGTAAGACTGGCTGACGCTGCTGCCTCCGGTCAGAAGCCAGGTAAGACTGACGCTGCTGCCTCCGGTCAGAAGCCAGGTAAGACTGACGCTGCTGCCTCCGGTCAGAAGCCAGGTAAGACTGGCTGACGCTGCTGCCTCCGGTCAGAAGCCAGGTAAGACTGGCTGACGCTGCTGCCTCCGGTCAGAAGCCAGGTAAGACTGACGCTGCTGCCTCCGGTCAGAAGCCAGGTAAGACTGACTGACGCTGCTGCCTCCGGTCAGAAGCCAGGTAAGACTGGCTGACGCTGCTGCCTCCGGTCAGAAGCCAGGTAAGACTGACGCTGCTGCCTCCGGTCAGAAGCCAGGTAAGACTGGCTGACGCTGCTGCCTCCGGTCAGAAGCCAGGTAAGACTGACGCTGCTGCCTCCGGTCAGAAGCCAGGTAAGACTGGCTGACGCTGCTGCCTCCGGTCAGAAGCCAGGTAAGACTGACGCTGCTGCCTCCGGTCAGAAGCCAGGTAGGACTGACGCTGCTGCCTCCGGTCAGAAGCCAGGTAAGACTGACTGACGCTGCTGCCTCCGGTCAGAAGCCAGGTAAGACTGACGCTGCTGCCTCCGGTCAGAAGCCAGGTAAGACTGGCTGACGCTGCTGCCTCCGGTCAGAAGCCAGGTAAGACTGGCTGACGCTGCTGCCTCCGGTCAGAAGCCAGGTAAGACTGGCTGACGCTGCTGCCTCCGGTCAGAAGCCAGGTAAGACTGGCTGACGCTGCTGCCTCCGGTCAGAAGCCAGGTAAGACTGGCTGACGCTGCTGCCTCCGGTCAGAAGCCAGGTAAGACTGACGCTGCTGCCTGCGGTCAAAAGCCAGGTAAGACTGGCTGACGCTGCTGCCTCCGGTCAGAAGCCAGGTAAGACTGGCTGACGCTGCTGCCTCCGGTCAGAAGCCAGGTAAGACTGGCTGACGCTGCTGCCTCCGGTCAGAAGCCAGGTAAGACTGGCTGACGCTGCTGCCTCCGGTCAGAAGCCAGGTAAGACTGACGCTGCTGCCTGCGGTCAGAAGCCAGGTAAGACTGACGCTGCTGCCTCCGGTCAGAAGCCAGGTAAGACTGGCTGACGCTGCTGCCTCCGGTCAGAAGCCAGGTAAGACTGGCTGACGCTGCTGCCTCCGGTCAGAAGCCAGGTAAGACTGGCTGACGCTGCTGCCTCCGGTCAGAAGCCAGGTAAGACTGGCTGACGCTGCTGCCTCCGGTCAGAAGCCAGGTAAGACTGGCTGACGCTGCTGCCTCCGGTCAGAAGCCAGGTAAGACTGGCTGACGCTGCTGCCTCCGGTCAGAAGCCAGGTAAGACTGACTGACGCTGCTGCCTCCGGTCAGAAGCCAGGTAAGACTGGCTGACGCTGCTGCCTCCGGTCAGAAGCCAGGTAAGACTGGCTGACGCTGCTGCCTCCGGTCAGAAGCCAGGTAAGACTGGCTGACGCTGCTGCCTCCGGTCAGAAGCCAGGTAAGACTGACTGACGCTGCTGCCTCCGGTCAGAAGCCAGGTAAGACTGGCTGACGCTGCTGCCTCCGATCAGAAGCCAGGTAAGACTGGCTGACGCTGCTGCCTCCGGTCAGAAGCCAGGTAAGGCTGGCTGACGCTGCTGCCTCCGGTCAGAAGCCAGGTAAGACTGACGCTGCTGCCTCCGGTCAGAAGCCAGGTAAGACTGGCTGACGCTGCTGCCTCCGGTCAGAAGCCAGGTAAGACTGACGCTGCTGCCTCCGGTCAGAAGCCAGGTAAGACTGACGCTGCTGCCTCCGGTCAGAAGCCAGGTAAGACTGACGCTGCTGCCTCCGGTCAGAAGCCAGGTAAGACTGACGCTGCTGCCTCCGGTCAGAAGCCAGGTAAGACTGACGCTGCTGCCTCCGGTCAGAAGCCAGGTAAGACTGACGCTGCTGCCTCCGGTCAGAAGCCAGGTAAGACTGGCTGACGCTGCTGCCTCCGGTCAGAAGCCAGGTAAGACTGGCTGACGCTGCTGCCTCCGGTCAGAAGCCAGGTAAGACTGGCTGACGCTGCTGCCTCCGGTCAGAAGCCAGGTAAGACTGGCTGACGCTGCTGCCTCCGGTCAGAAGCCAGGTAAGACTGACGCTGCTGCCTCCGGTCAGAAGCCAGGTAAGACTGACGCTGCTGCCTCCGGTCAGAAGCCAGGTAAGACTGGCTGACGCTGCTGCCTCCGGTCAGAAGCCAGGTAAGACTGGCTGACGCTGCTGCCTCCGGTCAGAAGCCAGGTAAGACTGACGCTGCTGCCTCCGGTCAGAAGCCAGGTAAGACTGACGCTGCTGCCTCCGGTCAGAAGCCAGGTAAGACTGACTGACGCTGCTGCCTCCGGTCAGAAGCCAGGTAAGACTGGCCTGACGCTGCTGCCTCCGGTCAGAAGCCAGGTAAGACTGACGCTGCTGCCTCCGGTCAGAAGCCAGGTAAGACTGGCTGACGCTGCTGCCTCCGGTCAGAAGCCAGGTAAGACTGACGCTGCTGCCTCCGGTCAGAAGCCAGGTAAGACTGGCTGACGCTGCTGCCTCCGGTCAGAAGCCAGGTAAGACTGACGCTGCTGCCTCCGGTCAGAAGCCAGGTAGGACTGACGCTGCTGCCTTCGGTCAGAAGCCAGGTAAGACTGGCTGACGCTGCTGCCTCCGGTCAGAAGCCAGGTAAGACTGGCTGACGCTGCTGCCTCCGGTCAGAAGCCAGGTAAGACTGGCTGACGCTGCTGCCTCCGGTCAGAAGCCAGGTAAGACTGGCTGACGCTGCTGCCTCCGGTCAGAAGCCAGGTAAGACTGGCTGACGCTGCTGCCTCCGGTCAGAAGCCAGGTAAGACTGACGCTGCTGCCTCCGGTCAGAAGCCAGGTAAGACTGACGCTGCTGCCTCCGGTCAGAAGCCAGGTAAGACTGGCTGACGCTGCTGCCTCCGGTCAGAAGCCAGGTAAGACTGGCTGACGCTGCTGCCTCCGGTCAGAAGCCAGGTAAGACTGGCTGACACTGCTGCCTCCGGTCAGAAGCCAGGTAAGACTGGCTGACGCTGCTGCCTCCGGTCAGAAGCCAGGTAAGACTGGCTGACGCTGCTGCCTCCGGTCAGAAGCCAGGTAAGACTGACGCTGCTGCCTCCGGTCAGAAGCCAGGTAATACTGGCTGACGCTGCTGCCTCCGGTCAGAAGCCAGGTAATACTGGCTGACGCTGCCTGCCTCCGGTCAGAAGCCAGGTAAGACTGGCTGGACGCTGCTGCCTCCGGTCAGAAGCCAGGTAAGACTGACGCTGCTGCCTCCGGTCAGAAGCCAGGTAAGACTGACGCTGCTGCCTCCGGTCAGAAGCCAGGTAAGACTGACGCTGCTGCCTCCGGTCAGAAGCCAGGTAAGACTGACGCTGCTGCCTCCGGTCAGAAGCCAGGTAAGACTGACGCTGCTGCCTCCGGTCAGAAGCCAGGTAAGACTGACGCTGCTGCCTCCGGTCAGAAGCCAGGTAAGACTGGCTGACGCTGCTGCCTCCGGTCAGAAGCCAGGTAAGACTGGCTGACGCTGCTGCCTCCGGTCAGAAGCCAGGTAATACTGGCTGACGGCTGCTGCCTCCGGTCAGAAGC
The DNA here is from genome assembly GCA_036785665.1 of Chirona hameri. Taxonomy (NCBI): domain Eukaryota; kingdom Metazoa; phylum Arthropoda; class Thecostraca; order Balanomorpha; family Balanidae; genus Chirona; species Chirona hameri. Next base: position 53,723 of record JAXIVJ010000438.1, on the reverse strand, counting down.
CAGGTAAGACTGACGCTGACGCTGTCGACAGAACGCGTCCTGACCAGGCCAGGCGTCAGACGGAAATATGTTGGGAAGAAAGTCATACGTCGTCATTATCTCCGTGATCTTTGTTTCTCAGACCAGTCAGAAATCATTTCACGAAGTAAGGTGTAGTTACTTGATTGAACGATGTGTGAATTTAACGCGGGTCTCTTCTGGTTAGTTAATGTGATGTACTGTGTGTGTGTGTTGGGCAGCAGAGGCGGTGGCGGTGCTCGGACACCAGGGTCTGCTGACGGTGACGCGCGCGGCGTCGGTGTCCAGGGCGGCACCGGCACCATCGCGCTCATGGCGCCCGTCATGTCGCGCGCCGCCGGCGGCTCCAGCACCGCAGCCCACCTGCAACCCACGGCCTACCATGTGCCAGAGGTCAGAGCCGTGGTGGCGGCGGCGGCAGGCGGCGACGGCGGGGGGGGGGGAGGAGGGGGGAGGGGGGGGGGGGGGGGGGGGGAGAGGGGGGAGGGGGGGGGGGGGGGGGGGGGAGGGGGGGGGGGGGGGGGGGGGGGGGAGGGGGGGGGGTGGAGGGGGGGGGGGGGTCTAGGTTGGGTGACTGGGCTCACTGTGAGGATGTGTTGTTTGTGGGAAACTCGTGTTCGTATGTTATCGAGACTGGGAAAGCATAGACACGCAATGTGGTAGTCATCGCGTCATGGTTACCACCACTTGATATGCCCAATGGTGACTATGCAGTGACCCTTCGCTGCATAGTGATTCTATCGCTGCGAGTTGTTGATCCACTGTGACCCTTTGTGACCTGTGGTTATTCCATTGTGGCCTGCGGTGACTCATTGTGACCGGTTCTGATTCGTGATGGCCCGAGCTGGCCCTACCGTGACCTGGTTATGGCTTGTGTTGACCCTTGTTGATCCGTTTGACCCCACTCTAACCTGTCGTGACCCGTGTTGGCCCACTATGACCCTGTCGTGACCCGTGTTGACCCGTGTTGACCCCCGCTGTGACCTGTCATGACCCGTGTTGGCCCACTGTGACCTGTCGTGACCCGTGTTGAACCACGTTGACCCCCACTGTGACCTGCTCTGCCCCGTGTTGGCCCACTATGACCCTGCTCTGTGCCGTGTCCGCTGCAGGCCCCGGCTCGGCCACGCTGTCCCGCGGGCGATGGGTCCCCAGGCGGTGAGGGTCGGGCACCTGCCCATCTCAGTATCGTCGGGTTCCGGCGCGCACACGGTCAGGTGAGATTGGAACGCTGACAGCCGGCTGGGTAGACACACCGGCACGAGGGAGGCGAGAGGTTTTGATGGTCATCTCTGGCTGAAGGGGGCTGCGAGTCCATTGTTTCGTGTTGAATTTCGTTCACGATGTATTATCTGATCTGGTTTGTTTCTGCACAATTGATTTAATGTGTACTGCAATTCGTCTGCTTGTAATTTGTCGTGGTTCTGGAATGGTTTGTCTTATGTTGGTACACCTGGGGTCTGATCGTGTTTCTGATCCGTTCTGACCTGCTGCCGACCCCGTGTGTGTGTGTATGTGACTCACTGGAGTTGGCCTGCCGCTGACCCCCTGTGTGGGCGTGTGACCGTACTCACAGTTACCAGTTGAGTAACCGGGCGGTGACGCCGGCCTCGCTGCCGTCCAGTCTGGTGGTGCCAGTCAGCTCGATCAGTGGGGGCGGCTCAGCCGGTCCTGCTGCGCGCCGCGCCGTCCGCTCCCAGCCAAGGTGAGCGCAGAGCTCATCATCTGTGCATTACTGAATAACGGGCATATTATCCCCATTACCAACCTACTGCGCGCCGCGCCGTCGCTCCCAGTCAAGGTGAGCGCGGAGCTTATCAGCTGTGCATTACTGAATAACGGGCATATTATCTACATTGCCGACCCGGCAGCCTATTGTGATGTTGACCGACATGTTACATTTTCATAATGGAGTTGTTGACATTTGTGTGTTTGGATGACTAGCAGTTAAAATGCATTCACTGTTGCATGGTTATTTTCTAATACATCTAGGGGTTTTGTCGACTGACAGCTCTCCTCGTTTTGTGTCGACAGCGGGTGGAGCGACCAAGACGGCGGCGAAGGCGGGCAAGCTGTCGACGGTGACGATGTCTGCTAGTAGTGCTGTAAGGGCGGCAGGACCAGCCCGGGTCACTGTCGGACACACAGGTCAGTACCATGACTGACCTGACCTGACCTGAACCGACCTGACCTGACCTGAACCGACCTGACCTGACCTACCTGAACCGACCTGACCTGACCTGAACTGACCTGACCTGACCTGAACCGACCTGACCTGACCTGAACCGACCTGACCTGACCTGAACCCGACCTGACCTGAACTGACCTGACCTGACCTGACCTGAGCCGACCTGACCTGACCTAAACCGACCTGAACTGACCTGACCTGACCGACCTGACCTGAACTGAACTGAACTGACCTGAACCGACCTGACCTGACCTGACCTGAACTGACCTGACCTGACCTGAACCTACCTGAACCGACCTGACCTGACCTGACCTGAACCGACCTGACCTTACCTGATCCGACCTGACCTGACCTGAACCGACTGACCTGACTTGACCTGACCTGACCTGACCTGACCTGAACCGACCTGACCTAACCTGACCTGAACCGACCTGACCTGAACTGAACCGACCTGACCTGAATCGACTTGACCTGAACTGACCCTGACTGAACTGAACCGACCTGACCTGACCTGACATGAACCGACCTGAACCGACCTGATCCTGACCTGAACCACCTGATCCTGAACTGACCTGACCTGACATGAACCGACCTGACCTGACCTGACCTGACCTGACCTGAACCAACCTGACCTGAACTGACCTGAACTGACCTGAACTGACCTGAACTGACCTGGCCTGAACCGACCTGACCTGACCTGAACCGACCTGACCTGAACCGACCTGACCTGAACCGACCTGACCTGACCTGACCTGAACCGACCTGACCTGACCGACCTGACCTGCCCTGAACCGACCTGACCTGAACCGACCTGGCCTGACCTGACCTGTCCTGACCTGGCCTGACCTGGCCTGACCTGGCCTGACCTGACCTGGCATGACCTGGCATGACCTGGCCTGACCTGGCCTGGCCTGACCTGACCTGGCCTGGCCTGGCCTGACCTGGCCTGACCTGGCCTGACCTGGCCTGACCTGGCCTGACCTGGCCTGACCTGGCCTGACCTGGCCTGACCTGGCCTGACCTGGCCTGACCTGGCCTGACCTGGCCTGACCTGGCCTGACCTGGCCTGACCCGACCTGATCTGACCTGACCTGGCCTGGCCTGGCCTGACCTGACCTGACCTGGCCTGGGCCTGACCTGACCTGAACTTACCCGACCCGGACCCGACCCGACCCGACCCGACCCGACCCGACCTGACCTGACCCGACCTGACCCGACCTGACCCGACCTGACCTGACCTGACCCGACCTGACCCGACTGACCCGACCTGACCCGACCTGACCCGACCTGACCGACCTGACCCGACCTGACCCGACCTGACCCGACCTGACCCGACCTGACCCGACTGACCCGACTGACCCGACCTGACCAGACATGACCCGACCCGACCTGACCCGACTGACCTGACCCGACTGACCTGACCCGACTGACCTGACCCGACTGACCTGACCCGACTGACCTGACCCGACTGACCTGACCCGACTGACCTGACCCGACTGACCTGACCCGACTGACCTGACCCGACTGACCTGACCCGACCCGACCCGACCTGACCCGACCTGACCCGACCTGACCCGACCCGACCCGACCCAACCCGACATGATCTGACCTGACCTGACCTGACCTGACCTGACCTAACCCAACCTGACCTCAGGGTCCTAGGATTGCTTTGGAGCTTGGGTGTGGAGTGAAAAATTATTACTCAAAATATGCATAAAGAGTGGAAAATTCAACCAAAAACCATATCTAGAAGATATGTATTTGTAAGATATATATTTGGCTTTATCAATGCCCAATTCGGGCAATTACCCGCTCACCAGGATTAGGTAATTATTACCTAGGTCAATTCTTCCCTATCTTTCCCAACACAGGTTGCCCCTATCATTACATCCATAAATCAGTATCAGAGTTCAAATTAGTATCCAATACATTTTAAAATAAGGAGTGGAAAATTCAAAGGAAAACTTGGGAAAAGGAGTGGAAAAATAGTATCCATAGGTTGACGTTTTCCACCCAAATTTTCCAATGCTAGGACACTGCCTGACATGACCTGAACTGAACTGACCCGACTGACCTGACCCGACTGACCTGACCCGACTGACCTGACCCGACTGACCTGACCCGACTGACCTGACCTGACTGACCTGACCCGACTGACCTGACCCGACTGACCTGACCCGACTGACCTGACCCGACTGACCTGACCCGACTGACCTGACCCGACTGACCTGACCCGACTGACCTGACCCGACTGACCTGACCCGACTGACCTGACCCGACTGACCTGACCCGACTGACCTGACCCGACTGACCTGACCCGACTGACCTGACCCGACCTGACCCGACCTGACCCGACCTGACCCGACCTGACACGACCTGACCCGACCTGACCCGACCTGACCCGACCCGACCTGACCCGACCTGACCCGACCTGACCCGACCTGACCCGACCTGACCCGACCTGACCCGACCTGACCCGACCTGACTCAACCTGACCCGACCTGACCTGACCTGACCTGACCTGACCCGGCCTGACCTGACCTGACCCGACCCGACCCGACCCGACCCGACCCGACCCGACCCGACCCGACCCGACCCGACCCGCCCCGACCCGACCCGACCCGACCCAGCCTGACCTGACCTGACCTGACCCGACCCGACCCGACCCAGCTAACCTGACCTGACCTGTCTCCAGGGAGTGCCGGCGCGCACCGTCTCGCCCCAGGCGCGGCTGGTCAGTTTGTTTGGTTTGACCTGACCTGACCTGTCTCCAGGGAGTGCCGCTCGCACCGTCTCGCCCCAGGCGCGGCTGGTCAGTTTGTTTGGTTTGACCTGACCTGACCTGACCTGACCTGTCCGCCAGGGAGTGCCGCGCGCACCGTCTCGCCCCAGGCGCGGCTGGTCAGTCCGTCGGGCGGCTCCGCTCCGCGACCTCTGCACATCACCCACATCGCCGCAGACAAGGTGCCCCGGGCGCTGGCAGGAGCGGCGTCCACACTACGTCAGGGCTCGCCGCTCACATACTCCATGTGAGTAGGCACATAGAGGTGCCAGGGGTGTTTGGTGGCGCAGTGAAGGGGAGCAGGTTGGCCGTTCTGACCTCCCTCGTGCCCCGACCAGGCCGTTCTGACCTCCCTCGTGCACCGACCAGTCCGTTCTGACCTGCCTCGTGCCCCGACCAGGCCGTTCTGACCTCTGGTGCCCTCGTGCCCCGTGCCGTCACAGGCTGCCGGCCGGCCGCGGCCAGCAGCAGGTCATCAGAGGCGCCGTCCACCCGCTCATCTCGGTGCCAGCGCCGCCCAGCGGATTCGCTGTCAGTACTAGTTCGGCCGGCGACCGCGGGGAGGCGCTGCCGCTGATGGTGAAGGCCGGCCCGTCGCCGAGCGGCGCAGCGACGAAGGCGGTGGACAGGCGCACACCAGATTACAATGACGGTGCCCTGGCCCGCCCTGGGACAACAGGGAGCTAAGGTGAGCTCACGGGGCAACAGGGAGCTAAGGTGAGCTCACGGGACAGCAGGGAGCTAAGCTGAGCTCACGGGACAACAGGGAGCTAAGGTGAGCTGACGATCCGCCCTGGGACAACAGGGAGCTAAGGTGAGCTCACGGGACAACAGGGAGCTAAGGTGAGCTCACGGGACAACAGGGAGCTAAGGTGAGCTCATGGGACAACAGGAGCTAAGATGAGCCTCACGGGACAACAGGGAGCTAAGGTGAGCTCACTGGACAACAGGGAGCTAAGGTGAGCTCACGGGACAACAGAGAGCTAAGGTGAGCTCACGGGACAACAGGGAGCTAAGATGAGCTCACGGGACAGCAGGGAGCTAAGGTGAGCTGACGATCCGCCCTGGGACAACAGGGAGCTAAGGTGAGCTCACGGAACAACCGGGATCTAAGGTGAGCTCACGGGACAACAGGAGATAAGGTGAGCTCACGGGGACAGCAGGGAGCTAAGGTGAGCTGACGATCCGCCCTGGGACAACAGGGAGCTAAGGTGAGCTCACGGGACAGCAGGGAGCTAAGGTGAGCTGACGATCCGGCCCTGGGACAACAGGGAGCTAAGGTGAGCTCACGGGACAACAGGGAGCTAATGTGAGCTCACGGGACAACATGGAGCTAATGTGAGCTCACTGGGACAACAGGGAGCTAAGGTGAGCTCACGGGACAACATGGAGCTAAGGTGAGCTCACGGGACAGCAGGGAGCTAATGTGAGCTCACTGGACAACAGGGAGCTAAGGTGAGCTCACGGGACAGCAGTGATCTAAGGTGAGCTCACGCCGAGCCAAGGGAATAGCGGCTGTGAGCTCCTGACTATGCAATAATCTGCAAATTAAACGACGTTCAACACATTTTATGAACGGCTAGTAAACACAAATGACCTTGGTGTTATTGGCTATCGTGTGATGGGTGTCTGTAGCCATTCTCTAACGGCCGGTGCTCCGCAGGTGATCACGCAGCCGGCTCACGGCCCACCGTTGCAGCTGCCTCAGTTCGTACCGACACAGGGCGGCGGCGGCGGCGGACGGGCCGCCCGGCCACCACGCAGGCCGGGCCCGCCGCCCCCGCCCCCGCCCCGCCGCCACCGCCCCCGCCGCCGCCCCCGCCGCTACTGCTGCTGTCGCCACCGCTGCGCAGACCCAGGCCGCTGCCATTCCAGTAGCCAAGGTGGGTTATGGATGCTTGTTAGGTGGTGATTTCCCAGCGCTCCGCTATTGGCTTATGCCGGGAGCCGTGAGTCGCGACATAATTATATCTATAGATTACATAATTTCTGCCGAGGGCGATTTACACATTCACCGTCGAAGTGATGTTGCGAATTAATACAAGTGAGCTGCAAGACGGCTCCGTTTGTTCATACAATGCAATTAACTTGTACTACAGTTACACAAAATTTCCGTTTACTTGCAACCATATCGTATCACCATCCTTTTTGTTTCTCCGTTTTCTTGTCTCAGCATTCATTCGTCCCCCATTTTCTACCCTGAAATATCTTACTTGCGTAGAACGACTACGAACACAGCCAGAACAGTTACGCTAAATGTGTGCGAACAATGCTATTGATTTTGACCGAACAAAATCGTCCATAGCATCTCGCAACGCAAACGTTCTCTGTAAAACAATCACCAAAGTACGACACGACAGCCACCCGCACTGCCGTTCAAAGGAAGAAAACCGTAAGCGCCACTTTAAGCGAAATTGTGTTATTGGTATCATTCGATTCGTCATGGCCAGCTGCATCATAATTTTCGAACAAAAAATACCTTTAAAAATTGCAAAAAGGTTATTGCAATATTTTTTTTTTGCAAAAAGACTTATGTACATCCGGAAAATTGTATGCCCAAGGAAGAGAGACGTATCTCCAGCGGAAAGGCGTATGTCCAACGAAAACTCAGCGTTGACCACTGGCAATAGCCGTAAGTCCGCACTTACGTTTATTTATCACCATGATTTGACATGATGCCGTTTTATGCAACAACGGAAAAAAACGTATGGATCGAGATGCGCTTCTTTTCCATTGTCACCTTCAATACAAGTGCAGATACGCTTTTATTCCACATTCCAAATACTTGATTGACAACGGAAGAAACGCGCAAGTGAGCACATACGGCTCTTTTCCTTGGTCACTCGGGTAATTTATCGGTGGCAGAAAACCATGTGTGGCACATACGCCTTTTCTCCATGGTCATTGGAGATATTTCTAACCGGAATGACAAGTCGACGCGCATACGTTTATTTTCCACGGCGGCCACGCACCGGGGACCAGGGGCGGAACGTTTTGTTTTTGGTTGGGGATGCAGTAGCAGGTAAACACCCCCCCCCCCCCCCCACCCCATTTTTTGCATATATTTGTTTACATTTTGTATAGAACCATATATGTTCTCCCAAACTTCTTGAGTGGGGGGCAGCTGCTCCCCTGCCTCCTCTTCCACCGCCCCTCCCCTACCCCTCTCCTCGTTCCTATGACTATGGTTTGCACATCTGCAAGGTTTTTCAGCGATGACGAAAAACGAAAAACGGTGGGACGAAGTGTATCCGTTTTATTTGCCCACCTTATACCTTATCTTGTGCCAAACTGCTTTATCTTTGAGAGAACCCCTCTTATGCAATATTTTTTTGCGGATTTGAGCTTTTCTCGTCTTTGGGTACCTTTTACAGGTTTTACTCCATCAAATTGCCCTTGCATAACAAAATTAACGGTTTCAACAACACAAAAAAAACTGACCCTAAAGGGGGTCTTAACCCCTTGTCCCTGTAAGAGGTGTCTCTAAAAGAACAGAACAATCTGGTTATGCCGACTTGTTCTGCGTTACATTTTTCCAGTGACGCATAGGTGTCGCCAAGGAGTGGGAGGGGGGGGGGGGGGGGCAAACGGGGCAACGTGCTCCCGGAACATCTTGACCTCTTGACATCGATACATATACATATTTAAGGCTCGGAAAAATGGGCCAGATTGATGAAATCGGAGGCTTGCCTCGACACCAAACCTGTTTTTTTGTTTGTGCAAAATGTGATTTATTTATTCCTAGTAAAAATCGTTTCTTAGGACGTGAACGTCTACCAGAAAGACTTCCTCTCGAACTTAAAATGTCTGGTGATGCCAATGGTCCAGGGCCGGTCCTTCTACATATTACAGGCACAGCTGAGATGTAAAAATAAATAACAAAAATACATGCAACATATTTCCCACAAGGCAAACAAACTAAGCAGTAACGGCATTTTAGTATGCCTTCATCTTTATGTTAATACAAAACTAGGCAGTACTTTAGTAATAATAAAAGAGACAAATACGGCGCAGTCATGCCAAAGTATGGCGCATTTATCTTGTATTGCTTTCAATATTTGTGCTGTTTCCATATAACTTGGTTTGAATGGTGTTGAATAAGCCTTTTGTTCTTCTAAAATGACCTTCACTGATGTGGCCCTCCACTTTTCAACACAATGACCAGGTATATATTGTGAAAATAATGTTTGTGAGGCTCTCAAATTGAGTGTTGTGATAATCCTGACTTGTAGCCCATTTTGTTTAGGTCTATGATAATTTCTGCTGTTTTTCCAGCCCAGGATGATTGGTATGCTTTCAGACACAACATATTTATATTATTGGTCAAATTCTTAATTAGGTGTCAATTTCACCAACATATTTATACTCAAATGTTAACATTTAAGGGTGTATTGTAATATGTGACCTGTCCAATGTCCATTATCCAGAACTACGCACAATGTGAAAACTGAAATATCCTACACCCATTCTTGCTTTGCTCATGTTTTTATGTAAGCACCTAGATTGACATTTTGTGTGTCTGAAATTGAAAAAGGATACCTGTGTGTCAATAGGTAGGTTGTTCTTTAGTGTTTATGACCCTTTACCTGTATCCCGTCAGTTGTGTTGGTACTGTGCCTTTTTCCTTTAATATTGTTCTTGCATCTATAACATATATTTATTTTAAAGTTGGGGGGGGGGGGCTGAATGACAAGTTGGGAGGGGAGGGGGGCTGAGCCACAAGTTGAGAGGGCTAAATCCCCCTCAACTGAATATGATCCTACGCCCCTGTATATTTGTACAGTGTCTCATTCTTCCCCCAGCCAAAATGACCAAAACACTTAACCCTATCTGACAGACAGTAAGTCATATTATTGGGGATGCAGATGAAGGACTAGGGATGCAGATCATAACATTGGGGATGCACCTGCATCTCCCTAAGTATATAAAGTTCCGCATGTGCCGGGGACAGACGGCGGCCACGCACCGGGGCCAGACGGCGGCCACGCACCGGGGACAGACGGCGGCCACGCACCGGTGACAGACGGCGGCCACGCACCGGTGACAGACGGCAGTCACGCACCGGGGACAGACGGCGGTCACGCACCGGGGACAGACGGCGGCCACGCACCGGTGACAGACGGCGGCCACGCACCGGTGACAGACGGCAGTCACGCACCGGGGACAGACGGCGGCCACGCACCGGGGACAGACGGCTGTCACGCACCGGGGACAGACGGCAGTCACGCACCGGGGACAGACGGCTGTCACGCACCGGGGACAGACGACCTTGTACCTCTCGAAGGAGCGGACAAACCCAACTCCAGCGTCGACAACTCATGGAACCTTAGAGGTCAATCAGTGGTCGAAATCGATGACATACAAATGTTGTGTGTTATCGGTAACTGAATGGGCTCGTCCGAAGTCCAGCGAAAATGAAACACCGGTGTACCGCTGTGCACACCCGCTCCTGAAACACCATGAATGCGCACGAGGACGGAGATCTGCGAGGAAACTGCAGCCGTTTGGATGGGGAACCGATGAGCACGACTGATGGAGTTGGCGACCCTGGATCGGTCGATGGGGTCGTGAACCCCAGACCGCTCGACGGAGCCTGCCACAACGGACCTGCTGGTGGAGCCGGTGACACTGAATCACTCAGTGAGGCCGATCACGGTCCCGCACTCCAAACGACACAGAAGAAGCGAGCAACAACATCGAAGGAACAGATTGACGTTTACGCTGTCAATCACACCGTGCTTCCTCCACCATCTGCGTGCGCAGATGGCGTTGCCAGAACGACTGTCATGTGCAGGTGACCGAGGCCGACAGACATGTCATCAACAAGGAGGTAACCCACATGTCGACCGAAGCCAGGCGTGAATGGTGTCGCGCTCATGTTAATAGCCACGAGGTGAACCGTCACAGACAACGGGGACATGTCGAGGTAGAAGGCAATGCTGAAAGTACAGAAGGTTGGAAGCGGAAGAACACGTTATACCGGCATCTCCCAACGGGTCAGTCGAAAGTTCAAGTTTGCAAGGTATTTGCTCTAACATCAGTCGAATTGAATCCGAACAACGACACCCCAGTGCGTAACGCTCGGGAACGATCCACAACGTCAGCAGTAGTCCCAAAGGACAAGAGAGGCAGCGGGGTGGCAACAAACAATTGCGACCAAGACTCACGTAGTGTATTCTCCGGCGCCGCCGCACTATCGCTATCTTCACGCCCCTAAGAGGAGATATCTACCTCCAGATCTGTCAATAAGAAAGATGCTCGAGCATTTCATGGAAAACTCTGGCAGTCGATGCTCCCTAGAAACCTACAGAAAGGTAATAAAGGAGCTAAACATCGGTTTCACGCAGCTGTCGCACGAAGAGTTCGAGATGTGCCAGATGCATGAGCTGCACAAGGAAGGCTGTGGAACCCTTGGCAAAGAAGGCGAATGCGAACTTTATGCGTGGCATCAAGCTCACATGGCGGAGGCTGAGCGAGCCCGAGAAGAATATCGTCGACACGGAGGCTGGGCGAGCCGGAGAAGAATATCGTCGACACATCGCGGAGGCTGAGCGGAGCACGAGAAGAATATCGTCGACACGGAGGCTGGGCGAGCCGGAGAAGAATATCGTCGACACATCGCGGAGGCTGAGCGGAGCACGAGAAGAATATCGTCGACACATCGCGGAGGCTGAGCAAGCCGGAGAAGAATATCGTCGAGACGCTGAGCGAGGCTGGGCGAGCCGGAGAAGAATATCGTCGAGACGCAGCACGAGGCTGGGCGAGCCGGAGAAGAATATCGTCGAGACGCAGCACGAGGCTGGGCGAGCCGGATAAGAATATCGTCGAGACGCAGCACGAGGCTGGGCGAACCGGATAAGAATATCGTCGAGACGCAGCACGAGGCTGGGCGAGCCGGAGAAGAATATCGTCGAGACGCAGCACGAGGCTGGGCGAGCCGGAGAAGAATATCGTCGAGACGCTGAGCGAGGTTGGCGAGCCGGATAAGAATATCGTCGAGACGCAGCACGAGGCTGGGCGAGCCGGAGAAGAATATCGTCGAGACGCAGCACGAGGCTGGGCGAGCCGGATAAGAATATCGTCGAGACGCTGAGCGAGGTTGGCGAGCCGGAGAAGAATATCGTCGAGACGCAGCACGAGGCTGGGCGAGCCGGATAAGAATATCGTCGAGACGCAGCACGAGGCTGGGCGAACCGGAGAAGAATATCGTCGAGACGCAGCACGAGGCTGGGCGAGCCGGAAAAGAATATCGTCGAGACGCAGCACGAGGCTGGGCGAGCCGGAGAAGAATATCGTCGAGACGCAGCACGAGGCTGGGCGAGCCGGAGAAGAATATCGTCGAGACGCAGCACGAGGCTGGGCGAGCCGGATAAGAATATCGTCGAGACGCAGCACGAGGCTGGGCGAGCCGGAGAAGAATATCGTCGAGACGCCGCACGAGGCTGGGCGAGCCGGATAAGAATATCGTCGAGACGCAGCACGAGGCTGGGCGAGCCGGAGAAGAATATCGTCGAGACGCAGCACGAGACTGGGCGAGCCGGAGAAGAATATCGTCGAGACGCAGCACGAGGCTGGGCGAGCCGGAGAAGAATATTGTCGAGACGCAGCACGAGGCTGGGCGAGCCGGATAAGAATATCGTCGAGACGCAGCACGAGGCTGGGCGAGCCGGAGAAGAATATCGTCGAGACGCAGCACGAGGCTGGGCGAGCCGGAGAAGAATATCGTCGAGACGCAGCACGAGGCTGGGCGAGCCGGATAAGAATATCGTCGAGACGCTGAGCGAGGTTGGCGAGCCGGAGAAGAATATCGTCGAGACGCAGCACGAGGCTGGGCGAGCCGGAGAAGAATATCGTCGAGACGCAGCACGAGGCTGGGCGAGCCGGATAAGAATATCGTCGAGACGCTGAGCGAGGTTGGCGAGCCGGAGAAGAATATCGTCGAGACGCAGAGCGAGGCTGGGCGAGCCGGAGAAGAATATCGTCGAGACGCAGAGCGAGGCTGGGCGAGCCGGAGAAGAATATCGTCGAGACGCAGAGCGAGGCTGGGCGAGCCGGAGAAGAATATCGTCGAGACGCTGAGCGAGGTTGGCGAGCCGGAGAAGAATATCGTCGACACGCAGCACGAGACTGGGCGAGCCGGAGAAGAATATCGTCGGGACGCAGAGCGAGGCTGGGCGAGCCGGAGAAGAATATCGTCGAGAGCAGAGCGAGGCTGGGCGAGCCGGAGAAGAATATCGTCGACACGCAGCACGAGACTGGGCGAGCCGGATAAGAATATCGTCGAGACGCAGAGCGAGGCTGGTCGAGCGGGAGAAGAATATCGTCGAGACGTTGAGCGAGGCTGAGCGAGCCGGAGAAGAATATCGTCGAGACGCAGAGCGAGACTGAGCGAGCCGGAGAAGAATATCGTCGAGGCGCAGAGCGAGGCTGGGCGAGCCGGAGAAGAATATCGTCGAGAGCAGAGCGAGGCTGGGCGAGCCGGAGAAGAATATCGTCGAGGCGCAGAGCGAAGCTGGGCGAGCCGGAGAAGAATATCGTCGAGGCGCAGAGCGAGGCTGGGCGAGCCGGAGAAGAATATCGTCGAGAGCAGAGCGAGGCTGGGCGGAGCACGAGCTGGTCCTCAGCGCCGATATGATGCGAGTGAGCATGCTACCAGTGTTACCATGCTACCAGTGTTACCATGCTACCAGTCTTACCATGCTACCAGTGTTACCATGCTACCAGTGTTACCATGCTACCAGTGTTACCATGCTACCAGTGTTACCATGCTACCAGTGTTACCATGCTACCAGTGTTACCATGCTACCAGTGTTACCATGCTACCAGTGTTACCATGCTACCAGTCTTACCGCACAAGGTGTGCCTGTTCACGCGACGCATCGCTGCGTACAATTCAACTTTCAGCATCCTACAATCCAGCGCCGGACGGAAACGGACGAAACAGCGAGGAAACGAGGCCTAGCTGAACCAGCAGAGGAAGCGAGGCCTAGCTGTACTGTGGTACGAGGGAGTGGCGGAGCGGAAGGCTGACGACGTGGCCAGCTGCTTCCTCGTCTTGCTTAAAGCAAACAGGGACGTCAAGGAGTTCACGATCTGCTGTGATAACTACGCATCGCAGAACAAGTGCTGGATGGTGCTTTCGGTTCTTCTACAGGCGGTGCAATCCGCTGATCTGGCGGTGGAAAAGATAACCATGAAATATCTGACCAAAGGACACACATCGATGAGTGCTGATGCTGACCATCAGGTCATAAACAAGAGCCTGCAAACGAAGAAAGCAGTCGAGGACTTCGGGGACTGGGCAGTTGTCATCGCCAGCACCGGTTTGAGGGTCCAAAACATGACGGGAGAGGACTTCGCGGAAGCCGAAACCATCTTCAGCGATTCGAAAATCCGTCTGCTGCAAGGCATCAAAGCCAGGCCCTACACTATTCCCTGCGGGCGGCCAAAATTACGTTAACCTGCGGGGGCAGATTCTGCCCCCCCCCCCTCAGAGATCTCGAGAACCGCTCTGTCGATTTCGATGGGGAAAACGCCATTCGATTCGTCATGACAAGATCTCTTTTTGGCCCCCCAAATTTTTGTTTTGTTCAAAGATGGGGGCCAGGGGGCAACAAATCCGAAAATTTTGGGTGTTTTTTTTTAAAGGTCATTGCGGCCATGTGGCTCGACCGATTTTCATGCTCCAAATGTTGGTGAGCTTCAAATGTACTCGTATTTAATATATCAAAAGACAAAAAAACAAAATAAATCATGGGCGTATTCAGGGAATGTAAAATGATTGGATTTTCTGGAGAAAAATATGTGCTGTTCGTGATTGTTTGGGACGACATGAACGTCACGTGTGGGCATTATATGCTGTAATTTGTTAAATTTGATATATTGCGCATAGGCGGAACCAGGAAAAAACATGGGGGGGGGCAACGTGCGCGTAACGCTTTTATCATCTTACTAATTTGAAGTTTGACCTAATTTGAGCGTGGGTATCGCCTCCCATTTTTTTTTATCCTGAGTGCGCCTCTGCCCCCCAAAATATATGTACAATCCCAGTATCTATGATGCATATTGCATTGAAATTGTTTCTGACGTATTTATTGCACTGCAAACCACGAAGGAGGTATGTGACGCAAAACCGCATTCGTAACACCCTCCCCAAAACAAGAGCCCGGAACCGCCTTTGCTGGACCGATTGTTTTCAAAATTTTACACAACACGCGCCATTCAATTTTGAGAAAAGTCGCAAAGTTTCAGGCCGCTAGGTCTAACGATTGAGAAGCGGCAAGTGAAAACCCACCGGGAGGGGCAGAATCTGCCCCCGCAGGGAATAGGGTTAAAGTGGTACAGGTCCGAAAAGGGTCAGAGCTCCTGTACACCAAGAACAGCTTCAACCAGACCGATTGTCGCACATACAACCTGTTGAAGGCGAATCTCGACGTTCGTAGGCCACTGAAGATGAGATCAAGAGAGAGATGTGTGAATAAGGACAAAATGGACGATCTCTGCCAGAACCTGCAACAACTCATCACCAGCCACAAGAGGGCCTTCTGGCCAGATCTGCAGAGAAATGGAAGAACCACCGTGCGGGACGTGCCAGGATAAGTGAAGGAGCGTGACCTCCTGGTGGTGGCGGCTGTCGTGTCCCCGCGTGCTACGCCGGCATGTGCAATTGGACATATATTCGAGCTCCGCGGCGCTCGACAAACGACAACGACGGCGAGAACAAGGGGCGGCGAGTACTGCTCATTAACTTGTCATGCTTGTTCAGTCATATCGTGGTGCATATATGATGCACGTCACAGCATCCCATGGCCGAATTTACTCCGTTTGTCCCTGGTTCCGAAACAAATGAGGTAAATGGAATACATAATTCATTCATTTTCTGTTGTATTACTGTGCACTGTACGGCTATTTTGTCGTCACTTTGTCTAAACGTTTGCCACAATGACAAAGGGGGAATAAACGTAATGCGCGCTTACGCTTTCTGTGTGGTCGATGGATCTAAAAACGTAGCAGAGAAACGAGGGGCAAAAACCGTATGTAACTTGGTACGTTTATATGCCATATGTTATTTGCTCCTAGTGACCAAAGAAAGAGAGCGTAACCACCATCCACAATATTTCGCTGTGGCATTCGCTTTCTGGTCTTGACAGGTCCATCGCTTTCGCTTTCTGGTCTTGAAAAATCCATGACATATGGATTTTTGGCGGTGGAAAATAACAATTAGCAATATATTTTCAAATAAGCCTATTTTTGAAAGAAAAAAGTTACACCCGTGGAATGCTTGTATTAAAACGATCATTTCATTAACTAATTTGGTCGTGTTATGTGATATGCTTAAGCGTAGTCTGCAAACCCTAAAAAAACACTCTGGCGTAAAATGAGGTGGTGGCGCTTACGGTTTTCTTCCTTTGGACGTCAACGCTGTTTGACATCAGAATTCAAGGCTTGTTGCACCGCAGACAAGTTGGCGCGGCTTTAATTGCCGCCTTTGTTTGACGTGCCGTTGAAGCCAGTCAGGACCGGCCGTCGCAGGCCGGGCGTCGCAGGCCGGGCGTCGCAGGCCGGCCGTCTCAGGCCCGGGCGTCTCAGGCCGGGCGTCTCAGGCCGGGCGTCTCAGGCCGGGCGTCTCAGGCCGGGCGTCTCAGGCCGGGCGTCTCAGGCCGGGCGTCGCAGGCCGGGCGTCGCAGGCCGGCCGTCTCAGGCCGGGCCTCTCAGGCCGGACGTCTCAGGCCGGGCGTCTCAGGCCGGGCGTCTCAGGCCGGGCTTCTCAGGCCGGGCCTCTCAGGCCGGGCGTCTCAGGCCGGGCGTCTCAGGCCGGGCGTCTCAGGCCGGGCGTCTCAGGCCGGGCGTCTCAGGCCGGGCCTCGCAGGCCGGGCGTCTCAGGCCGGGCGTCTCAGGCCGGGCGTCTCAGGCCGGGCCTCGCAGGCCGGGCGTCTCAGGCCGGGCGTCGCAGGCCGGGCCTCTCAGGCCGGGCGTCGCAGGCCGTGCGTCGCAGGCCGGGCCTCTCAGGCCGGGCGTCTCAGGCCGGGCTATATCCTACCGTATTGGCACAGCAAACAGCGGCGGCGTCGGCTCGCCGCCGCCCCTTCACGCTCCGTAGCCTTCACCGCCCGCCGCCCCTTCACGCTCCGTAGCCGTCACCGTCCGCCGCCGATGACGGTGGTCATTGTTGTCATTGGCGTGTTTGCATGGGAATTTCGGCGAAACGTCCGGTGTGCTGTCCGTATTGTAGAGGTGTTCAGACTTGGGTTAATACATGGTATTGTCGCGGTAAATTGCGGCCTGGAATGAGGCGCTTGGGACTGTTAGGAGTGCGTCCTTTTTAGATGTCAGAGAATGTCGTCATTACACCAGGACTGGATTCACGCATGATTTCGGTGAACGGAACTGTCTCACTTTCTCTGGCGACACCTACCACCTCTGGATTCAGGGTCAAATGTTTCTCAATGAAAAACGACAGCGTTCACAGAAGGTCTTAACCCGCGCACTGCAGGGAGTTTGCGCCGAACACGAACTGCAGGGGGGTTGATTTCCGCCCTCCCCCTGAGATTTCGAAAACTACTCTACGTAGCGACAAACGGAAAACGGAATTTGGTAGCTTGATACAAGTTCTATTGAAAGTATTTCAGTATTGTTTTAGGTCAGGTCAAAATTGAGGTCACCAGAGGTCATCAAAGGTCAAATTTTCCATTTTTCCCTGTTTTAGGACTTCGCTCCAGACATTCCCACATATCTCGGAAACTGTGCTAGTTAGAAACAAACGGAAAAAAGCAGACGCCAGTCAGTGAAATTTGTAATCGACAATATGTCCTCAAATTTGATCTCAGGTCAATATTTGAGGCTCCAGAGGTCAAAAAAGAAGAAGAATTTTTTTTTGTTTTTTTTGCAAAATCGTTTTTCGCAATTAACTTTTTACTTAATAAGGATATCGGAAAACAGTGTACGCCATTGTGTTTATCTCGTCAAGGCGCTTCGAATTATATACATGGTGACCTTGTTAAGTCAACTTAAAATTGTGACCTCAGGTCAAGGTCAAGTGGTGACCCAAGTAGGGCATGTTGCATATGAGAAGACGTGTCTCGACGAGACAAACGCATTGCTGTCTGTTTTACTTATCTGTCTTCATTATGTCGGGTGTTATTGACACACAAAAAAAGGATGGTGACCTCGCATGACCTCAAATGACCCCATAGGGGTCACTGAACAAAACTTACACTTGGATCATCAAGAATATCCTATAATAACATGATCCAGAAGTAATTGGACTAATATGCATATCCTTGAAATAGGAAGTATTTGTATATTTCCCCATTGGCTTATCATGGGGAGGTTATGAAATTGACCTGACCGTAGGTCACCGATATCAAAATTCCGAGATAAACGAATTGTAGGTACTTATGCCCTCATGACATCCTGTAAGTTTCAAACTGATCGGGGAAAAACTCTGGCTTTGGCACAACTGCAAACATTTTTGGAGGTGGGGTCACTTAACCTGGTCTGGTGACCTGACCTGAGATGACCCCAGGTTATTTTTTTGCAAAGTGTGCGCAATTGATGTCCTAACAGGTGTGTCAAAACCCGGAGGCGCTGTGCGCCGCCGTTTTTTCGCTATTTGCGAAAAACCTGGGGGGGGGGGGGGCGGAGATCAACCCCCCTGCAGTGCCCGGGTTAAATTAATTTCACTTCAATTAACTTCATTAATTTATACATTCATTGCTTCATTTATTAATTTGTTCTTACTTCATTTATTCGTTCATTCATTGATTTATTCATTCTGTCCGCTCCATCCATGTATTAACCCGCGCACTGCAGGGGCTTTGCGCCGAAGAACTGCAGGGGGGGGGGGGTTGATTTCCGCCCCCCCCCCCCCCCGAGATCTCAAAACTACGCTACGTAGCGAGAAGCAGAAAACGGCATTTAATAGCTTGATACATGTTCTATCGAAAGTATTTCAGTATTGTTTTAGGTCAGGTCAAAATTGAGGTCACCAGAGGTCATCAAAGGTCAAATTTTCCAGTTTTTTTCCGGTTTTAGGACATCGCTCTAGAAATTCCCATGTATCTCAGAAACTATGCTAGTTAGCAACAAACGGACAAAAACGAACGCCAGACAGTGACATTTCCAATCGCGAAGGTGTCCTCAAATTTGATCTTAGGTCAATATTTGAGGCTCCAGAGGTAAAAAAAACTGTTTTTGCTAAATCGATTTGCACTATTAACTTTTTACTTAATACAGATAACGGAAAACTGTTTAAGCCATTGTGTTTATTTTGTCAAGGCGCTTCGAATGATATACAAGGTGATTTTGTTAAATTAACTTAAAAATTTGACCTCAGGTCAAGGTCAAGTGGTGACCCAAGTAGGGCATGTTGCATATGGGAAGACGTGTATCGACGAGACAAACACATTGATGTCTGTTTTACTTCTCTATCTTTATTATATCGGGAGTTATTGACAAAAAAGTGATGGTGACCTCACATGACCTCAAATGACCCAATAGGGATCACTGAACAAAACTTACACTTGGATCATCAAGAATATCGTATAATAACATGATCCAGAAGTAATTGGACTAATATCATGCATATCCTTGAAATAGGAAGCATTTGTATATTTCCCCATTGAGTTATTATGGGAGGTTACGAAATTGACCTGACCTTAGGTCACCGATATCAAAATTCCGAGATACACGAATTGTAAGTACTTATGCCCTGATCACATCCTGTAAGTTTCAAACTGATCGGTGAAAAACTCTGGCTTTGGCACAACTGCAAACAAAATTTGGTGGTGGGATCACTTGGCCTGGTCTGGTGACTTGACCCGAGATGACCCGAGGTTGTTTTTTTTCTTCAAAGTGTGCGCAATTGATGTCCTAACAGGTGTGCCAAAACCCGGCGGCGCTGCGCGCCGCCGATTTTTCGCTATCTTTGAAAAACCTGATGGGGGGGGGGGGACGGAAATCAACCCTCCCCCCTGCAGTGCGCGGGTTAATTCGTTCGTTTTTATTGTACCATTCATTCGTTTATCTATTCATTCTGCCTTCATTTATTCATTCTTTCATTTATTCATTTCAATATTACATCTATTCATTTCAATATTCCATCCATTTATTCATTCAAATTTACTTCATTTACAACTTCAGGTATCACCCATTTTATGTCATTCTACTACCATTTTATAGCCATAACATCGTTGCATATCTCCGTCTGTTGTCGACAGGTTCTGCCGCAGCAGCAGCAGCATCCTCACCCGCAGCAGCAGCACCCTCACCAGTCCCCTCAGCAGCACCAACATCAGCATCAGCACCATCCGCAGCATCCGCAGCATCCGCAGCACCAGCAGCACCAGCAGCACCAGCAGCACCCACAACCGCAGCAGCAGCCGCTCCACCCATCTCAGCACCCTCCTCATCAGCAGCATCACCCGCAACATCCTCCGCAGCACCCGCAGCACCCGCAGCCCCACCACCCGCAGCACCCGCAGCCCCACCACCCGCAGCACCCGCAGCCCCACCACCCCCTGCAGCAGCAGCATCCTCAGCCGCAGCAGCCGCAGCAGCCGACCAGCCGGGAACAACCTCAGGCCAGCCAGCCGCAGACGCGCCATCCAGGTGTGTAGCTTACTGTCTGGTGTCCTCTCTGGCTCGCTGTTCAGGGCTCCTTACTACGGCTGGCTTTCACCACAGGCCGCTCACTGGAACAGCAGCTGTGCTGGCTGCGGCATGGCAGTCGTTTTCGGAGACCTCATGACTCGAAGTGGTATAAGGTTAGCCGGCGGATGATTGGCCAGTGCACCGTGTGCATGTCTGGTCACAATCAGTACCGGCGCATTGTGACGAGTATGACTCATCTCTGCTCTCTGATGATTGGCCAGTGCACCGTGTCCATGTCTGGTCACAATCAGTACCGGCGCATTGTGACGAGTATGACTCATCTCTGCTCTCTGGTGATTGGCCAGTGCACCGTGTCCATGTCTGGTCACAATCAGTACCGGCGCATTGTGACGAGTATGACTCATCTCTGCTCTCTGATGATTGGCCAGTGCACCGTGTCCATGTCTGGTCACAATCAGTACCGGCGCATTGTGACGAGTACGACTCATCTCTGCTCTCTGATGATTGGCCAATGCACCGTGTCCATATCTGGTCACAATCAGTACCGGCGCATTGTGACGAGTATGACTCATCTCTGCTCTCTGATGATTGGCCAGTGCACCGTGTCCATGTCTGGTCACAAT
>JAXIVJ010000438.1:0-27500 GCA_036785665.1 Chirona hameri | reverse complement strand
CTCCGACGAATCCAACGAATTCGCTCTCCGACGAATTCGCTGTCTCGTGCGTTCTGTAACAACACAATTATCCGCCGGTTTTGTCACTGCTGCGCCGTGTCATGGTTTGTATAGTGATAGGGCCTTGGTTTGTGTGGTTATTTTACTTGATCTCAGAAATATCGGTACTTTGAGCTTTGTCAGTACTCAGCAACACTGCAGTCAATACAGCAATACTGCAGATGACGTTATGGCACACTGCAAAAGAAATTAGCCCTCCCGACGACTGGTTTGGAAATTCGCGCTCCGACAGAGCGAATTCGTCGGGCGAATTCGCTCGTTTGCGGATTCGTCGTGTTGCCGAACACAAACTGAGCGAATATTTGGCGTCCGACGAATCACCGACGAACTCGTCGTGATTACGGTGAATTCGCCGTGTTGCCGATCGCACCCTAATACTCCTTTTTAAAGTTTGGGGAAATTAACCCAATGGCGTCCTCAGGCAATTCCAAAGGGGGGTATCTAAAGATGTCACTATCATATTTTTTGACACTTTGAGTTCTATTTTAGATGCGTATAATTATATGTGTATTGTGTATGCATGATAAAGTAAATTATGGCAGTTTTTTATTTGTTCAGTGGCGTGCTCAGGAGTGGAAGGGGATTGATTGAATTGAGCCTCGTCTTTTGTTATTTTTATATTTGCTTATTTATATATTTTGCTATGTAGTGTCACGCCATGGGTCCACAATTCTCACTAATTTCATCCTTGGGACCGCCTATGCCCCAAAATACGATTGTGATCCATGCAGATGATATTGCATGACATTTCCCACTGCAGAATAACGTTCAGGGGCACTCAACACAATGTGTGTGAACGGAGTCAAACACATGCCCCCAAAATCCGTCCCTGGAGTCGCCCTTGGGAAACCAAAAAATTCATCAACAAAAAAATAAACGTGTGCAAGGCATTGCTAAAACAGGTCGCCAAGTTCCAAGTTGACATATTTTGCTATGTAGTTACACGTCGTGGTTCCACAACTCACGCATAATTTCATCCTTGGAGCCGCCTATAGCATTGGGCCATGCGCTTGCGTCCCACCCTTGGAACCGCCTATGCCACAAAATACAACTGTGATCCTCCATGCAGATGATATTACACGAGATAGTCCACCGCGAAATAACGTTTTGAGATACTAAACACAATGTGTGTACACTTGCCCCCCAAAACCAGTTCCTGGAGTCGCCGGTGGGAAACCCAAACAATATATTTTAAAAATCACACAAGGTGTGCAAAGAACATCTAAGAAGGTTCACCGAGTTCAAAATTCTTATCTTTCAGATTTCGATGAAATACCAGTGACCCAAAATGCCTCTCAAAATACGTCCCTGAAGTCGCCCATGCGCAATCCAAAAAATTGAAAAATTTAAACATGTCTACAAAAAGGCAGTAAGGAAAGGTGTGGAAGTCGTAGGCTCATATCCACAGCGGTTATCGAATGGGAACTGATACCCTTTGAAAGCCGAGTCACGCTGAAAACCAAAATATTCCCCCAAAAAAACACGCCCGGAGCCGCCCCTGGTGAGCTGACAATTTTGAAAATTTCCGAAATGTGCCCAATGAATATTTAGGAAAAGTCCAAAAGTTTGATGGCCGTATCTTTACCCGTTTGGGGACAGGAGCGAAACAGCCTTAAGGGGGGTCGTTTTGACCCCCACCCTCCGACACTTATATGGTTAAATAACATATTTCCGTCTGTTGATTTAGTTTCTTATACACTATTGCTCGTGTTGTTTTTGTTACTACGCCACTGCTGATCCGGCTGTATGTGACGATGCCACCGCGGCGTTTTCTGTGTCGCTCTCATCAGGACCGAGCGGGTCTGGCCGACTCAACAGGGGTCTCGAGGCCCGTCTACAGCCGCACGCCTCACAGTCGCCCCAGGCCGCCAAGATGACCTCTCCACGACCCAGCATTCTGAGGAAGCGCGAGAGTGAAATGTGAGTGTCCCTGTCGCCCCCGTGATGTGGACGGTCGATCTGTACAGGCCTGTGGAGATGCGCTCATGCTTTGTGTTGGCATACCTTGGGCGTATGTACAGCAATATGTATATCGCAAGGTAGGACTGTTAAATCATGTGAATGTTTAGATGGTTCAATA
The DNA here is from genome assembly GCA_036785665.1 of Chirona hameri. Taxonomy (NCBI): domain Eukaryota; kingdom Metazoa; phylum Arthropoda; class Thecostraca; order Balanomorpha; family Balanidae; genus Chirona; species Chirona hameri. The sequence goes on along the minus strand of JAXIVJ010000438.1, from coordinate 25,360 downwards.
TGTGCCATTACTCCTAACTACACTACCAATTCAGCAGATGTACAAGCGCCCAAAAACCCCAATCATCATCATCATCAGTATATGTATATTACGCAGCACTTGATTCTCCAGCAGCGCGCCGTGTGTCCCGTCTGACCCCTGTCTGCCTCTCATGGCAGGACCCCGAGTCGCGCAGTTCGTAACCTCAGCCAGCAGCTGTCTGTCGCCGTGGCCGGCGGCAGCGGCGGCAGCAGCAGCAGTAGCGGCGTCCCTGGCAGCAGCGGCGGTGCCGGCGGCGGCGGCGGCGGCGGCGGCGGCGGCGGCGGCGGCGGCGGCGGCGGCGGCGGCGGGGGCGGGGGCGGGGGCGGCGGCTCCCCGCCCGGCTCGCCGCCCCGCCGGCCTGACTCCTCCGGCCATTCGTCCAGCACGATCTCAGCTTCGTCCTCGCCGGGCGCGCCGGGCGTGCACGAGCCGGCCGACGAGCCGACGCCGTCCACATCCGCCGGAGTCGGAGCTGGTGTCGGGGCCCAAGCTGGAGCCGGGGCCAGCGGGGCCGTGGCCGACACCGGCACCCCGCCTCTGGGGCTCAGTCCCAGGAAGAAGCCACGCAAACAGAACCTGTGAGTGCCTAGACGATAGTGGTGGTGATGGGTGAATGGTCGATATGTGAAGGATGACAAACACTCGAAGTATCTATTTTAAATGCTTAAACCAGTAAGGCGCCGCAGTTGGCGATGAACGAGCGAGCGCGAAGGAAATCTGTGGTTAATTTTAACTATCGGACAAGTAGTTTCTGAGATACAAAAAAGGGTGTGCACGTGCAGAGGCACCCCACCCCCTGACTTGTGGGAAGGCGGCGGCTGAGAGATCCCTAACCATACACCGAATTTAAACACAATCGGCTCAGCCGTTCCTGAGATATAGCATAGGGGTGTGCAGGTGTGCACGTGCAGAGGCACCACCACCCCTGACTTGTGGGAAGGCGGTGGCTGAGAGGTCCTTAACCACACACAAAATTCGAACACAATCGGCTCAGCCGTTCCTGAGAGAGAATAGGAATGTGCACGTGCGCACGTGCGGAGGCACCCCACCCCTGACTTGTGGGAGAGTGGCGGCTGAGAGGTCCCTAACCATCATGCAACAAATTTGAACACAATCGGCTCAGCCGTTCCTGAGATACATAATAGGGGTGTGCACGTGCGCACGTGCAGAGGCACCCCACCCCTGAGTTGTGTGAAAGTGGCTGAGGGGTCCCTAACCACACACGAAATTTGCACATAATTTACCCAGCCGTTGCGGAGTTATTGCGAGAAAACACTTCAACACCCTCGCGCGGCACGCGCCACGCGCAGTGGTAGTCGCCCACATGAGTTGGCACTGGCCTCAAACAGGGTAGGTTGGATGGGGCTGCTCAGCAAAGAAACCCGCTTGTCAATCGGACGTGCGGTTGCAGAGATATTAGCTTCTCAAAAGCGTCGCCATGGGCCGGGCCGGGTTGGGCCGCTCATATTCAGATTTTTATCATACACCAGGGAAGGACGAGCGAGCGCTTCGCGCTCGCTCGTAATAACGCTCATTTACGCAAGCGCACGCCGTTGCAAATGCACGTGCAGGCTTTCACATATTTCGCGAGATCTCATGATAGACAAACACTGCACTGTAGCGATTGAACTTCGACGAAAACTGCATATTTTGTGTTTTTCCTTATTAGCTTGCTAGGTAAGCTGTCGCAGTCTCCCAAAATACAATGCGTATTGTTTGTCGTTGCGATAAAGCCTTCCTGTCATAAAGCCCATCTGGAGTCTCACACCCGCCTAAGTTTATATACTTTTGGTGCCTCACTATTTTTTGGGGAATGTGGATGCACCAGCATGTGTCTCCACAGCTATGATGAAATATCGTCTCATTCCTACCATATCTGTGACACTGAGAAAAAAGCACGATGCTCTCCACCAGTCGCTCCCAATTTGAGTCTACCCCCCCCCCCCCCTAACCTGACCCGTCTAACCTGACCTCTCACCCTCTGCCTACAGCGCGTCCACGGCAGCAGCAGCGCCGGCCGCCTCCTTCCCAGCTGCTCCCTTCGTCCGCTCCCGGCCGCGGCTCGGCAGTGACGACGAGATGGACTTCATTCGGGAGCACATGCGGGCGCCGGCGCCTCCGCGCCCCGCCGAGCCGCCCCCGCCGCCGCCCAAACGGCCGGCCATGTCACTGCTCAACTCTCACGGGTCGCGCTCGTGGCGGCCGGCGGCGAGCCACTTCGTCAAGTACACGGACGTGCGCGGCCGGGACGAGAGGAGGCCGACGATCGCAGACCTTGCCAGTCAGAAGCATATCTCTCAGAAGGTCAACGGCTGGAAGGTTCACCACATGTCCGGTAGGTGGCGAAGCTGTGGAGGTGCACGATACGGGGCGGGGGAGGCATAGTGGCCAAATTCAGAGAGTTAGGGGGAGGGATGACAACATTAGTGGATGATGCCCCAGATGTGATATCATGAAATGGGGAGTGTCCAGAATAAAAACATGAAAATTCTGACCTTATTTTCATGTTTTTAGACCCGGACACCTTCGTCCTAATATGTTTGATAAAATAAACAATTTTGCCATCCTCCATTCCCCCTAAATCTCCTCTACGGAGTGAGGTTGCGTCACGGTTGTCCAAGGTTGTAGCTTTTGGTCCCGTGACGTCACGCTACTCTATCGTGGAAGGCTCTATCGGTTCCACTGCTGCAGACTGTCCGTTATATTGACGTGGTCTTCACCTGCCAGCCTCCTTGTAATTTTACCCTGACATAGTTAAGTGACCTTTACCCGGAATGGTGTGGAGACCCCATGCCCGACGCCCGTGTCACGATGTTTACCACGCTCCCCGTGTCCGCACACTGTCTCCAATGTCATACTGGTGGCGCAGCTGCCACTTATACCATGGTATTATGTGCGCTTTACTACTCAAGTTCTCAAGTTCTTCTGACCTCGGTTCCTCAGTTCTCAAGTTCCGCGACCGTTGTCTGCCACATGTGCAACTGTGCTGATGCAATTCATGTGGTTGGTGTTCATCGGGATGCCTTTGGTTTCATTTGCTGTTGAGGAACCTCCATATTAATGCCATGTCTTGCATTGCAATTCCGTGGTATTAGTCAACTTTAAGACGCGTTCGAAAATGGTAGCTGGCTCAGTAATAAGTAAGTAGTAATGGCTCAGTACGGCTATGGCTGCATAAAATAAAGTTAAATCATCTCTATTCAGTACTAAAATAGTTTTGGTACAATATCTTTGACGGGGCGGACCATTATATTTCTAGCATCTCAAGTTTCAGTCCTTTAGTTAATTAAGCATCCTGAATCGCTGGCCAAGTGTCCCGTGAAATGTCCATGGGCTGGCATGCTGTTCGCAAGGAGTTAGATCGCAATATCGCATACTTGCTAAAGACACGCTGTATTCAACATTGTAATATTTGCACCGGTTCAGTATAGTTCGAATTGCGTCCAGTGCGCTGCATCTCAAATGAGGTATACAATTGCATCTATACGTATAGGCTGTTTCCGCTGTGAGAGGGTGCAACCGCGGAAAGCCGGTGATCGAGTTTCGCTTCCGGAGGCCGTTATACTTTGGTGTACAATGGTAACCATTGGTGTGCAATTTGAATAGAATCGGCAAACATCTACAACCTACCCAGCTTTCGTATTCGACTTGCATACTAGCTGAGGTGTGGGGCAGCGGCAAACTCAAATCCTTATCGGGACCGGTCGGGTTGCCCAAATATCGGGGGTAGCCGAGTCAAACAACTCAGCCGGCCTCGGGTCTAGCGCTGCCATGTCGGTGGCTGTCAGTGTCAAATCGACACAATTTAACTCCTGTCAACTAACAGAGGAAAGGGAAACTGCCCGTTCGTTAAATGGATGTCCACACCTTTGCTACAAGGCTTCATACATAGAGAGAAATTGCTGGTTCGCTGTGCTACTTGTGACTGAATTGGAACGTGGGTTGGGTTGGGCGGCATGACGTAATCCTTTTGGCTGTGCTGTGCCACAAGTTCGCAAAGGCAAAACAGCGGAAGAAGTGTGATTTCATGTTTGTCATTGGTAGCAGATTTTCATGTAACATATGCATGTGATTATCGACCTGGACCAGGCTGGCCCCTCTTCACTCGGTGGGTCGCCAGAGGCAGGTAAGGATGACCACCCCCGCCGGGACTAGGCAGGGTAGCAGAGGCAGAGAAGGCTGCTGACTGCTCCCTTCGTCACTGTACAGGGTAGCAGAGGTAGACCAGACTGACCGTTGGCTCCCCGGTCACCTGACAGGTCAGCTGGACGAGCTGGCCGAGGTGGAGCGTAACGTCAACCGTCGGCTGACTGAGATGCTGCGCGCCTCGGAACGCATGTCGTTCTCCCGCCGCGAGGATAAGGAGATCACCAAGCTCAACGAGCTGATCAAGGTACGTTCTCTGCCCCACTGTTGATACAACCATGTCGTGTTGGTGCGCCAAGCATTGCCCCAGGCATCAGTGGAGTGTGAAGGCGGTGGGTATCAGACTAAGCCTGCCGCGCCGCCCGCTGATGCCGGCGGTGATGTGTTGGTTCTGCTTCATGATATCAGTGTTTCGCGGCCGGTCATTGAACTGCGGTGATGTGACAGACGTATGCGGAACGAAAGACATGTGCACCCGGTGTGGGTTAATGTTAATGTCCATTGTTCAGGATGAACCAGGATGCTCGGTCATTTCCATCACGTACTAGCGTTTTTCTTACTGCCGGGTTTATGGCGAATGGGAACCATTGTGGTGCTGTCGTTATTCTCAAACCCGCCACTCGGATGCTGTTTCCAGTCTGTTGCTTTGCCCATATCCCGATGTATACTCTCCCTTGTTCACACCGCTACAGCTGTGATCAGTGCACTTCGCGTCTAACACCCGCCCACCGTCCATCCGCAGGGCAACGTGCAGCGCAGTAAGATCCTGCGGGACCAGCCTTGTTCACACCGCTACAGCTGTGATCAGTGCATTTCGCGTCTAACACCCGCCCACCGTCCATCCGCAGGGCAACGTGCAGCGCAGTAAGATCCTGCGTGACCAGCTGAGCGAGGCAAAGGTGCAGATCACCTCCGTGTTCGAGCACAAGGAGGCCATCGAACAGGCCATCGAGAGATACGGACGCAAGCGGCCCGTGCGCAAACGCGACCGACGCTGAGCGGCTTACAGTGGCGTGGAGTGGCGCACAGGTGGCGTAGAGTGGCGCACAGGTGGCGTGGAGTGGCGCAGGGTGACGGAGTGGTGTAGAGTGGCGTGGAGTGGCGCAGGGTGACATGGACACGGCGTCAGGCGGCGCTGACCAGATCTCGGGCGTGCTGTGCCGGTGAGAGATAGTAGTGTGGGTGGACTTGGTCGCCGCCGATGGTTCTTCCCGTCTAGGCAGAAAGTGTGGACGGGTTTGAGACGGACAACAGTAACAACAGCGCGGGCCGGCAAAGCCAGTCGCTTGGCGGATTGGCTAAGCTAAGCCAAAAAGACGTAACCCGCATTGAGGCATCGTTGAACTGATGATGATGGTTGTCTGCCTCGGCGCGGGGTTTGATCGGAGCGCAGGACGCCGTCTGAGGTAGACCTCTGCAGTGCTGCCGACGATGGCAACACGGTGTACAAATGTGCCGCCCCCGGCTCTGGCGCCGGGAGGCACCGGACCGTAGTTTTAGAGAGCCGGGAACGCGGCCAGCTGACCGGCCCCCTGACCGGCCCCGGCGGTGTCTGGGAGCGACCCTCTGGTTTGACGTGTCTGGTCTGTGTGTGTCTGTAAGTAGTGTGAGTAGGGGGGGGGGGGGGACTTCTCTGATTCGGCGGAGATGTGTGGTAGGTGCCTCGTTGGAGGTTCGGTAGACTCGGCCGCAGTTAATTCGAGACTCGAGTTTGGTCTCTCCCTCCGCCCCGCAGCGACCGCTTGTGACTCGTCGTTTGGCGGGATTACGGTGGCCACGATCTGAGCGGCCGAGTAGAGTCCGTGCGTGGAGTGGTTGAAGAGGTGGAGATATCTTATGCGACCCATGGGTGAGATCGGAAACTCCAGTACCTTGCTGGGCGGTACCGCCGGGAGGGCTCGATTGGCTCTGGTCCCGGGCAGAGGCCGCCTGGGACCTGACCAAGTGGCGAGACTCGTGGTCGGTTTTCGGCAGCAGTGAGTGTGTGCTGCCCGCCCGCCGACCCCCCGTGGTTCAGGCGCGGCAAGCAGAGGTCATCTGAGATGGCGGGGAGGGCAAAGGGGTGATCTGAGATCGCGGGGAGGGTAGAGGGGTGATCTGAGGTCGCGGGAGGGCAGAGGGGGAGGGGGATCTGAGATCGCGGGAAGGGCAGAGGAAGGGGGGGGGGGATCTGAGATCGCGGGGAGGGCAGAGGGGGAGGGGGATCTGAGGTCGCGGGAGGGCAGAGGGTGGTCTGATATCGCGGGGAGGGCAGAGGGGTGATCTGATATCGCGAGGAGGGCAGAGGGGTGATCTGATATCGCGGGGAGGGCAGAGGGGGGGGGGGATCTGAGATCGCGGGAGGGAGGGATCTGTGCAGGCGTGCTGAAGAATGAAGTGAAGTGACCCAACCCACTTGACCGGATGGTCGGAGGGTGCCCAGCGGCGTGCAAGGTACGCACATGTACTGTTCGAGTGGGCAACTTCGTGGTTGGTAGTTTTGCTTGACGCTTCCAAGAAGTGAAGCTTTTGTAATACACGCATACTTTGTGATATCTTGTGTAACATAATTTCCTTTCCTAGCATTGATTACTAACTTTCCACCTCGTCCTGTCTGGAACTCTGTCTTCGCTGTCTTCGCGATAATCCGCCTATTGTCTCCGCTCTGCCTCCACTGCAGGTGGGGAATCCCATCCTGTCTCGATGCCTGTCTCCGTTGAGTCGCCCGTTCTGACAGCGGACGATGCCCGGTGCTCGGGACTATTCCATCCTCTGATTGTGATCATGATGATCATGATGATCATGATGATCATGATAAGTATGCTGATAATGAATTGGGTTTTTGGGCGCTCCGACGACTGAGGTCATTTGGCGTCCATTCCTCTTATTGCCTTTCACGACCTGCCCCGCTGGTCAGTCGGTGGCACACTTAGGCTAGGGCTGCTTCACAACCCAAAACACAGCCGATACCATGCCCTACCCTATATTGTCATACACGCGTGCACGGGCTCCCACACACGCACACCAGTTGACCAATAAATGAGTATCACTTGAGCGGCGCGGGATAACACTAAGGCACAGCACGCGACATATACACTACACACGTGGCGCGGTCCAGGTCAGGTCCAGAGGTCGTGCGTTGGTCGGCTCAGCCGGGGTCTTCCGGGTCTGCAGCCTCACTCGGGGTCTTCAGCCCTTCATTTTGGTCGGGAACGCTGTAACAAACGAGTTTTGTCAGCTGAGATTGCAATAAACTCCACCGCAGTTAATTGTCGTCCAACTTGGAGCTTTCATGAGAAGACAACAAAAAACAAAATTAAACATCTTGTTTCACCCTCGTTGAAAAGGAGACCGGCAGTCGGCCACGAATGTGGTACACAGGATGTTTGTCACCACTGTGCCGCGCCGATCGCCCGCGCCACCAGGTGGCCTCCGCGGCCCACAATCGAGTTAACCGGGCACCGAGACTCAGGGGTCCTCCCTCGGGACGGGAGACGTCCCCGCCGCACCAAAACACAGGCTCTGACAGCGGGCCGCTGTGCACCACGTCGGTTTCTCTCTGAGCGCTGCACTGGATGGTGCATCCCCGCACGAAATTATGAGAACACGAGCTTGTTTTCACAATGGACAACTTCTAGTAAATTAAACACAAGATCGGAAGCTTTCGGCTTGCGCCTTCATCAGCCATTATTTTTGTATTGCGGCTGATGAAGGCGCAAGCCGAAAGCTTCCGATCTTGTGTTTAATTTACTAAAACATCTTTTTTGGCAATATGAGAGTTAGGTTAGAAATTCTGATTATTATCATGTCTCTCAAAACAGTGTTGAAAAATATTCAAGATAATGGACAACTTGTTTAAAACCAAACTGAAAACCGAGAGAACCACCCCCTGACTGGCACTGGAACTAAACGTCAATTACACATAAACTACGACGGGGACTACCACTGCTGCAGCTGCTGCCTTTTCTCCCAGCTCGCCATGCCGACCCACCTAGCGTATCGAACTCCTTGACCTCGTTGGACGAGAGACCCTCCTCGGTTTCGTAGGAACGTTTGCGCGTGCGCGTAGCGGCCGAGCCGGTGACCTTGCCCCGGATGGAGCCCGTAGCCGACAGGTGACTGTTAGCCCCCTTGTACTTCTCCTGCAAATCCGAGCCGGAGCCAGACTTCTTGGCGCGCCGGAACTTAACGCTCTCTTTCCCGGTCGTGGCGACGGTGGTCCCTGTGGAGTGACGAGATGATGTGAAAATAGTTGTAATAATTTATCTAAAGTAAACTTAAAGAATGTTGGAGCACTGTTGGAGTATCAAAGATAGCACTCGGAGGAGAAATTCAATGACAAGTTTTGGGGCTCACGGGACAAAGGCTAGCAAATGGTGATCGGGTTCGACTGAGGAGAAGTGGTTTCTGGTTTCCACCCCGGCATTCCTGACTGTTTTTTTTTGGGGGGGGGGGGGTGGGCGGGGAGTTGTTCTCGCCCACCCCGTAGTCCAGCCTATAGCTATATGCCGCCGCGGGTCCTGACTGCCAGCGACACCTACTCACCCTGCCCAGCGCGGGCCCGCAGTGTGGTACGCAGGTCCTTGCGGTTTTGCTCCTGCAGTCGCTCCCGTGAGTTTCCGAAGGTGCTACCCTTGGTTAGTTCTGCGAACAGCAGACATATGCGTCTCACGCGGAGCTCTGGTTCGCAGGACTTCATAGCGAGTCAAAGAGTAAATATAAATGATCTGTCATCGGTGAACCCTACCAGCTATATTTATGTAGACTGTATATCTGTGTAGACTGTGTATCAGTTTGCGATTTTAATGATTTTAGCATCACATTGTACACGTTTAGCAATTTATGCGATTTTACGTATTAGGTTAGGCTCGCAATCAGAACTTTGTTTGCCATTCCATTTGCGCCTCGTTTATGAGCTGATTGCATCAGCTGGCTGCCCTTACTCTGAAACGTGCTGGTGCAGTGGGCGCACTTTTTGCCCTTCTTCTCGAGCTGGACGAACTTTCCGGCCTGTCGTGTGGCCGTGTTGGTCTGGCGCTGTGCGTGCTGCTCACTCCGAACGTCCTGGTTCAGTCCTGCCGTCCATAGTCCGTACACATACAGGTGTCAGCATGGGCGTCGGAGGCGGGGGACCCCCCCCCCAAAAAAAAAAACTTTTTCGGATTTTAACATTACGCCTATGGGCGATGCAAGGAAAGAATCGACTTCAGGATGCCTCCGTCCAGCCAACTTTCGGAAGGTGGCGACGCCCTGGGGTGTTGACATGGTCCCGCCACCATACGCATACAGGTGTTATGATGGGGTGGACACTGAATAGTTGTAACGGGTTTTGATTTACGCGAGATACATGAGGATAAAATTAAGCCTTGGTCTTGATTATATTGCACGTTACGGCACGGCACGATACGGCACGCAGAGAGGTCATCCAGAAAGAAGAAAGCATACACGTCAAGCAGAGAGGTCATTGGAAACTAGAAAGCATACACGTCGTTTGATCTCAGTATTTGATTAAGGGCTACTTTAAAGATGTGAGCTGAGTAGTGACTTCAACTTCAACTTCAAACCGGTCCAAACGGAACCTCAGTAGCTTTGTATTCACATAATGTGAAGTTGGCTACTTTCTGTCGACAAGTCCATAGAATTATCTGGAAATACTCCCACACTGAGCGGCGTCCTGAACTGACCTACGTCGGTGGCAACTTGGCGGAGCTTCTCCTTTCCGAGAGAGCGTCCTTTGATGGCCGTCTGAGTCTTAACCTTGTTAGTGCCGCGTCTCTGGAGAGAAGAAACCTCCAGATCGCCGCCAGGGCCTGGAATGCCAGGGTGGAGTAAAACAGCATCGATAGAGAAATGTGTCCAAATGTCAGGACGTGTTCGGCCTCGTACTCAGTCGTGACATTAAGTTCATAACATGGAACCACTTCATCTCGCGGTTCTGTGATTCTGTAACAAAAGAAAAGCGAGATGATCTCGTTCCTAGCTGGTTGGGAACTGCTTGTGAGTACGAAGATGACACAATTCGGATCAATTGCTTGTATACATTTGTGTAAATAAGCTCATGCAGTGAAGTGCTGGACGCTAGTTAGGCTGCTTTACTGTCCCACGATATCCCTGTCACATACGCTCCTGTCACAACGTGCCCGATATGATGGGACGCGGACTGTGACGCTGCAAACTTCAAACAATCAATAACACCGATTTTCCGAGTTTTGTCCAAATTATAGATGTCATGCAATATACTCATCATCTCAAGCAGCGAAATGCCGGGCAAGACGACCAATAATACTTTATATTCATTGGGCAAAAAAGGTAATCAAACATTTCGCTGCTCTGGCAAAATCAAATTTGACGCTTGGCCGCGCGCCGGAACGCTCACCGGCAAGTTTGAAGTTCTCTTTGGTAGTTCCGGCCGAGATGAGGGTGCCCTCCCTCAGCTCGTTCTCTGTGCCGATCACAGACCTCTTCTGCTGCAGCAGCTCTACCGGACCTCCGCCGGCGCCTGAGGGTGTCGGACAGGGTCAGGGCAGGGGGCTGAGGGCACCGGGCTGGTGTCAGGGCTGGGCTGAGGGCACCGGGCGGGGTCATGGCAGGGCTGATGGCACCGGGCAGGGTCACGGCAGGGCTGAGGGCACCGGGCGGGTGTCATGGCAGGGCTGAGGGCACCGGGCGGGGTCACGGCAGGGCTGAGGGCACCGGGCGGGTGTCAGGGCTTGGCTGAGGGCACCGGGCGGGGTCACGGCTGGGCTGAGGGCACCGGGCGGGGTCACGGCAGGGCTGAGGGCACCGGGCGGGTGTCAGGGCTGGGCTAAGGGCACCGGGCGGGGTCACGGCAGGGCTGAGGGCACCGGGCGGGGTCACGGCAGGGCTGAGGGCACCGGGCGGGTGTCAGGGCAGGGCTGAGGGCACCGGGCGGGGTCACGGCAGGGCTGAGGGCACCGGGCGGGTGTCAGGGCTTGGCTGAGTGTACCGACCCAGTGTCACAGAAGGAGAAAGTCTGACAGTGCAGGAACTCGACTGACATTACACGCCATGTTGAGATGTGGCTACAAATATCACCTCTCCTTTTGCGTTCGCTTTCCTGTTCTTCATCCATATGGACTGTTTCAAACAGGAGGCACGAACCATTCGATCTCATCCTTTGCCTATATCTATTGCGAGCTGTATGGCAGGGCAGTAGACGAACCGGTCCAGGTGATGCTGTCCGACCGTTTCTCTTGTGGGTTACATCGCTAAATCGAGTAACATTTGGCAACAAGAGACCTCTGATGTCCACCCCACACCAGGTGACCTGGTCTGTTCTGCTGAGGTCGCCGCGGCTGCGCAGTGGCCGTACCTGCGAATCCCTTGGCGGCGGTACCGCTGAGTGCCAACTTCTTGGACTCTGTCTTTGCCCGCTCCGTCTCAGCGCGACGGGCTTTCTCCGTCAGCAGTTCCTTCTTAGTGCCCTTCGAGACGAACGAACCCTTCTGATCTGTGGTGGGACAGGGGGAGGGTCACTTTCTACCTGTGATGGGACATGGGAGGGTCACCTAGTCGCCTTCAAGACGAACGCACCCCTATGACATGCGACATGGCACCGCCCACGAGTTTATTGGACATTTTTACCCTGTAAAGGAAATATTGCTGGTCAAATTGTTCCTTTGTATTTAAATATCAGTGATTTAAGTAAATACACCTTAACATTTTCTGACCTATAATATAAAAAACGCATACCAATTTGCGATCACCGAGCGTCCCCGTGCCTGCCCTTCTACTCCGGCTCAAACCGTGCGGTGCTACCCCTTCTACTCCGGCTCAAACCGTGCGGTGCTACCCCTTCTACTCCGGCTCAAACCGTGCGGTGCTACCCCTTCTACTCCGGCTCAAACCGTGCGGTGCTACCCCTTCTACTCCGGCCCAAACCGTGCGGTGCTACCCCTTCTACTCCGGCTCAAACCGTGCGGTGCTACCCCTTCTACTCCGGCTCAAACCGTGCGGTGCTACCCCTTCTACTCCGGCTCAAACCGTGCGGTGCTACCCCTTCTACTCAGGCTCAAACCGTGCGGTGCTACCCCTTCTACTCCGGCTCAAACCGTGCGGTGCTACCCCTTCTACTCCGGCTCAAACCGTGCGGTGCTACCCCTTCTACTCCGGCTCAAACCGTGCGGTGCTACCCCTTCTACTCCGGCTCAAACCGTGCGGTGCTACCCCTGCTACTCCAGCTCAAACCGTGCGGTGCTGCCCCTTCTACTCCGGCCCAAACCGTGCGGTGCTACCCCTTCTACTCCGGCTCAAACCGTGCGGTGCTACCCCTTCTACTCCGGCTCAAACCGTGCGGTGCTACCGCTTCTACTCCGGCCCAAACCGTGCGGTGCTACCCCAGCCCGCAGGGCATCACGTCCCTGCTGCACCCACCTGGCCCCAACAGGCCCAGGTCCTGAGCGAAGTTCTCCTGCTGCCGGTTGGTCTCCTGCCTCTTGGTGTTCTTCAGCCGCTTCCGCTTGGCCACCTGGATCTCCTTCGTCTGCTGGATGGCACCGTTCGGGCCGATCTTGCCGCCGACTGAAACGAGGGGCGTGACCTGCCGTGACCTGCCTTGACCTGTCGTGACCTGTCGTGACCTGTCGTGACCTGCCGTGACCTGAATGGTGACATGTCATAGCCTGTTGTTGTGACCCGAGGGAGTGAAGCTGGCCTGGGGCCTGTGCTGTGATCCGCGAGACCGTCTATATCTAATGGCCGGTAATCTACCTAAACTGTGATGTGCCGTTCTCCCGGAGAGGTTAAGTGACTTTGATCCACCCGTCACTTTTCCGCTCCCTCAATGGCGATATGCTAGACCGGACTGGAAGCGAGGCGAACACGGCACCAATGCGTCACAGTGCAATCCCGAACCTGGGATTGCTTTTCCACGGAGGAGTGGGATGCAAAGTAAGCAGCATTAACCTGGCGCCAGACTGTGTTTGGTGTGGCGTACCGAACGAACGGCTCTGGCGTATGTTTGCATCTCAATCGCTCGTTAGTGAAAACCGATGTTTTGTATGGTGTCGATCACATTCGCTTTCCAGCGAGAGTTGGTGATAAATATAATGAATGTTTGCATTCGGGAAGAATGAATGTCTAACGTTAACTTATATCGTCTACGCGGCAATGGTATAAGTCATAAGGACCAACAATAATCGATACATGACATCTTACTTAGAACGACACTAATCTGATGCATTTGCCGTAAAGAGCGCCATGTTTTCTAAGCCGGTCATTAATAAGCTGTAAACTCATGTGGAGACAATGGTGTAGCAATGATGTATGGGCGGCGGAGCCTTACATCCTCCGAGATCTCCGGCGCCACTCAGGAAGTCCTTCGCTCCCATCGGACCTCCCTCTGAAACAGACAGCGACGCGACGGTTACTACTGAAAAGGAGGCCATGTTGCAGCGGAAAAACAGCCAACTTTGCTATGAAAATTCAATTGAGGCTTAATTATTTAGTCTTCAACGCTGGAGCTGGAGGTCACAATGAGATTGTGACATTTGGAAAGTTTGGCTTACAATAATAGTATTCTGTCTTCTTAATATTAATTTTAAAAAAATCGAAACGATTTAATTTACCTTTATAACGATGCAGTGAATATGGAACTAAAAATACAGTGTGACATGTTTCAATAAAATCACGGCGCTTTTGTTGCCTGGCTGTGCCAGTTTATCGATCCGTCAAGATGCTGCAAAATTTCCCATTAACTCGCGTTGAAGTTTGGTGCCGAAGTCGGCGCCTTGTGCAGCTCGGTTTACACAAACCCGGGCAGAATGCGCCGGCGTCTTAGCGGCTTCATAAATCGTCCGGCGGACGCGCCGGCCGGCTTACTGGGGAATCCGCGGAAGTTATCCGTGGAGAGCGATGTGGTGACGCGCTTAGTCAGAATCTGGGCGGCGTTTCGCTCGTCCTCCGTCGACTTTCCCGTCTTCTCGCCGCTCAAAGATGCTATGCCACCTGAACAAAAAACGGGTTAGGTCAGATAAGGTCGGTCTCGTGCTGGGCTGTTTTGCAGTCTGTTCGCTGCTGAAAAACGCGAGCCTATCTAGCGAAGATAAACGGCGAGGCTATTATCACTCGCTCCTGCAGTTCAGCATAAGACAATTCAGCGGCAAATCTTTCGGCCAAAATTGCATTTACAATATCCTGAGTATTCATGTGAGTCATCTACACTAAACTATTATCTGAATGTCAGCCGGGAAAAGGCACGATATTCGGGTTATGTACCTACTGTGATAAATGCGGCAGTTGCCGGCGGCCGAGACTGTAATCCTGGCCATGACCAATATCACGCCGGGTCGCCTGTTTCGCCGCTACCAGGAACCCCAGCGCACCGGCAGAAACTACGGAAATCCGGTCTGTAGCCACGCCTTTGGTATTTCGCCGACTGATTGTACGAGAACGATTCGCGAGAGCTTATGCAGATGTATTCTATCCGGGCCGTGCCATGGGCGTTTCCGTGATATGGGCTCAGGTGTCGGGACACATCCCAAGAGGATGTGGCCAGCTTAAAATGCAGACCTATCACCTAGTGTGTGGGGGACGAGGATGCTATTGAGTATCCTGCTTCACTTCTGTCGGAAGCATGCTGGTGTGCTTTTAAGTGCACCTCGTGTGTGCTGTCAGGCGGTCAGGTCGGTTAGCGGTAGCAGAAAATCATGATAATTGAACTATAGCCTGGTTAGAATATCGACCTATAAGCCATCAGACTAGCCGAAATTTCGAGCGGACGTATTCGCTTTGACCTACTTGGCATGCATGGTTGACTTGACGTCTCCCCTGGATTGACGAGACAATACCTGTCGCAACGTTATGGGGCCGCTCTTAAAGCGGCTACCTCACCCTGCTCTGTTGTGAATGGATGTGCTGTGCTGTGTTTGCTATTCCGTGCAGTGTTAACATCTCATAGCCCGAAGCACCGAGCACGTTTCGCGTTGTTGGCGAAATATTTCACCAGACACAGTTCTGCTGTGGATGCTAGCGGGACGCCCTGTGCCATGGGTGTTGTCTCACCCAGTCCGTTGTTACGGGCGCCTCCCATATCCCGTGTCAGGTTCTCCTCTCACCTATCCCCGTGTTGCGGGTTCCACCTCCCTTCTCTTTGAACACCCGCTCGCGCTTCTCCTGCTCGGCCAGCCGGCGCTTGCTGATGTCGGTGCGGGTGGAGACGCTGATGCCGCTGACGAACGGCATCAGGAAACAGGTGCCCTTCTTGTAGCAGTCGCCGCAGTCGGCGCCCCTCAACATCTGGTCACACGCGTACTTGGGCCGGCGGCAGGCGAACGACTTGATGCTGTTGGTGGGAGCAGAGACAAGGAGGGAGACCGGTCAGCCCGGCACCGTTAGGCGGGGCTGCAGGGCCACCCCGCGTCGAAGCTAATCTTAAAGCCGATACGAGGCAACCTTGGTGACACGTATCCACGTTCGACGACAAGTCGGCTGCACTCTGTGTCTCTTAGGCTCGGATTCTGCTCTCGGTAATGGTCACAGTAGTCATGTTAGTGTCCTCATCCAGCTTCACCACAACAGACCAGCTAGTTAAACGGCTTAACAAAACGGTCGGCTGGCCACCGCCGAAGAATGGCATGCAGTGGACACCGTTGCCGCTCTGCTGTGGCGGACGAGTCGCAGTGAGTCACAGTGTGACACCCTCTCTCTCACCCCAGCTGAATCGGCTGCAGGTTGAGCTTCGTGCAGTAAGCATCGCAAGCTTCGAGCGTGATGATGCCCGCCAGCGGCGGAATGGCGTCCGTCGTCAGACAACATCGTGTTTTCGGGTGGATACCTGCCGACAAGGCGGCCCGGGGTCAGGAGAGAATTTCTGACGGGCATACCATCGAGCGTATGTGGACGTGCTGGGATCCCCGTCATAGGGCCAGGCTAATATGACATCTCCCTGTCGTTAGAGCGTTCCGAGTGAGAGGGCACCATTGAACGGACGGTGTCAGACATTGCGGGCATAGGCGTACACAAGGGGGGGGGGGGGGCAAACGGGGCAATTCCCCCTCCCTCTGAAGGTCTGTACGTGCCCCCTTTGGTCGAAGAAATGAATGATTTTTTGTGATTTTTTTTAAAGAGAAAAATGGTGAAAATATGCCCTTTTTAAAATATAGTGGACCAAATCCGGTGAGTTTTTTTGGTGGGGGTACTTTATGCCCCCCTGAGCAAAATTTCCCCCTCCTGGAGTGAACCCTGGGTACGCTACTGATTGCGGGTGAGTTTATATTTGTTGCAAGGAAGCCCTTGCCACGCTTACAAGTACCAATAACCAGGCGTACATGAAACGCATGGTTGTTAGTATCTGAGAGTAACTGAGCGTATTGGGAGTCAGTAGCGCGACTGTGCCCCTGTCCTGTCGCGACACCCCGTCCTGTCGCGACTGTGCCCCTGTCCTGTCGTGACACCCCGTCCTGTCGCGACTGCCTGTCCTGTCGCGACACCACAGAGCGCACAGAGCTGTCCTGTCGCGTCCTGCTAGCTGTGCCCAGAGCGATGGTGGCTCACCTCGGCCCACCAGCGACGCTGCTAGCACGTCATTGTCCGGTAACAGCAGACCTGAAACGAAGGGCAACAGGTGGTGGTGGGGTAGCATTCCTTGCACCTTCTCAACAAAATGGAAATGGTTGCGGCTGTTCGTTAGGTTTTCTGATACTGGTGTACCTTTTATCTGCCGTCAGAAGTGGTGGTACTTATATGAATGCTTAAGAGATGAAACATATCCATTGCTCTTGTTCAACTTGTGAGTCATTTGCTACTTTCGAGAAGGGTTTGAATTCCTCACTAATGTTGATATTAAGATGCTGCCTTCTCAACTACGATAAACAATTATAATATTTAACGGATGATGACAAGCGATAACGGCACATGTGGAGGAGATATATTGTTCACACGTTTGGTCGGAAAGACGCCTTGAACCAGTGTCCTGAATTTCACAAATATGAGTGGAAAGCCACACCGAAATTAACTTTTTTGTCACGTCACTTGCCATCGAGATCGAAACGACGTCACTAGCGATCGAACTAAATATTATTCAAATCAAAACTCGATAAAACTACCTACGTCCCTACCTATCCATTATGTCAACAACAGTATGTCATCTATACACCTCACCCAGCACCACACAAACAGGCACCACAACACACTACCAGGCCCGAAAGTCAGTGGATTTTGCGTGCGAAAATTTTGCGTCAAACTGACTGCCCGAAGCATCGATGGTTGGGTATTATCATACAAATGTTAACCTCAATATCCACCACCTTCTGGAATAGTGACGTCCACTCAGCATTCATCACATTTTTGCAAAACAAAAACAAAAATCAGGACACTGTCTTGAACACCAAAGCAGCAGAAGTGCTTACACAGCACACACGAAGGGCGATTCAGTATTGTTTCAATGTGATTTAGTCCATGATGGCAGGTGCTAAAATGTGGCGAATGGAAGGCGGAAGCTGATGCTTTCTGTATAACCGAACTGCTTTAAATAATTAATTAAAACGGAACTTTCGTACAAGTGATTACGAGCGAGCGCGAAGCGCTCGCTCGTCCTTCCGTGGTATATGGGAAAAATCTGAAAATGCCCGGCCCGACCCGACCCGGCCCATGGCGACGCTTTTGAGAAGCTAATATCTCTGCAACCGCACGTCCGATTGACAAGCGGGTTTCTTTGCTGAGCAGGCCCATCCAACCTACCATGTTTGAGACCAGTGGCGACTCATGTGGGTGACTATCACTGCGCGTGGCGCGTGCCGCGTGCCGCGTGAGGGGTGTTGAAAAGTGTTTTCTCGCAAAAACTTCGCAACGGCTTGGCAGATTATGTGCAAATTTGATGTGTGGTTAGGGACCCTTCATCCGCCAGTTTGCCACAAGTCAGGGGTGGGGTACCTCTGCACGTGCGCACGTGCACACCCCTATTCTATATCTCAGGAACGGCTGAGCCGATTGTGTTCAAATTTGGTGTGTGGTTAGGGACCCCTCATCCGCCAGTTTCCCACAAGTCAGGGGTGGGGTACCTCTGCACGTGCGCACGTGCACACCCCTATTTTATATCTCAGGAACGGCTGAGACGATTGTGTTCTAATTTGGTGTGTGGTTAGGGACCTCTCAGCCGCCGCCTTTCCACAAGTCAGGGGTGGGGTGCCTCTGCACGTGCGCACGTGCTCACCCCTATTCTATATATCAGGAACGGCTGAGCCGATTGTGTTCAAATTTGGTGTGTGGTTAGGGACCTCTCAGCCGCCAGTTTGCCACAAGTCAGGGGTGGGGTGTCTCTGCACGTGCGCACGTGTACACCCCTGTTCTATATCTCAGGAACGGCTGACCCGATTGTGTTCTAATTTGGTGTTTGGTTAGGGACCTCTCAGCCGCCGCCTTTCCACAAGTCAGGGGTGGGGTGCCTCTGCACGTGCGCACGTGCTCACCATTTCTTTTTGTATCTCAGAAACTACTTGCACGATTGAGTTGAAATTCACCATACATTTCGATCGCGCTTGCTCGTTCATCGCCAATTACGGCGCCTTACTGGTGATAATTGGTAACAAAACTTTTGGTATACCAAGAAGTAACGATACCGATTTCGTAATCGGTCGATCAGACAGCAGATTTTTTCTATATTGCTCGATGAGCCGAATTACTGTTTCATTGTTTGCCGTTGCCATGACGATGGCAGGCATGTTGCTTGTCCGTCTGTCCACATTTCTTTTCAAGTGATTTTGATGCATGTTCCACACATCTTTTCTTGCTCATCTTTTCTTATTGATAATATAAGCATGCCCTATTTTAATTTGGATTCTGATTTCACTGGCATATGGCAATGCGTCTAAATATGCGGGTTTCGCTTACTTACCCTTTCTATGAATATTACAAATATATCTCATTTAGAGTGTAAAATCCGGTTGGTATCTGGTCAAAAGTTATTCTGAAATTGATATAGGCCCGATCATTCTTTGAATTCCCTGAAAATAATATCACTATTTATACTAGATATGATAAAGAAAAACAGACTACTTCCGTAGAAATAACTAGGTAGAAGAACCAACGACACGTTTTGTGGCGGCCTTTACAGATTCGCATGTATGTTGCAGGTTTCACGGGCTTTACGCAATCGTCGCGGGGGCGGTCAGAAGTGGTTATCACTTATGCAGCACGGCACGCTCCACTCGGACATCATTCACTGATCGCAGAAGTAATGTCTGCATTATTTATCGATGTTTCTGGCAGCGCGGTGCAGGGGAAGGATTGCCGATTGATGGTCGGGTCTAACGAATAGCACTACACGGGATTGCGAATATTTAATTAGTTTTGTAATGTCGCAGAAAAGGTTTTTGCGTCGAGGCCTCTGAATGTTGTGGTTCTCGAAATTTTGATGTAAACTGGCATTCGTTATGCACTGAGAAGTGTGCAAGCTCTCTCATTTACGGCGCACTTTTGCCGAAGAAAATGAAAAGTGGTGCTGGGTACACGTTTTGGCTGGCTTTTGACTCTGAATCGGATATGGCGAGGAAGTTTGATCGTTCACTGAGCCGTGTGGGCCGAGTTCGGGGTCAGATTTATGGCTGGTGCCCCGCCACCTTCTATGATTAATGGAGTGAGGGAGACAGCACTGCAGGCTGGGTCTTGAGCACACTTGTACACATTGAATCAACGGACTCAAGTTATCCTCGTCTTGTCGTCAATCCGTCGTGTTCTGATAGCTTGATCAAGGCTCGCTGCCACTACGAACTGCAGCTGAGATGCAAATTTGGGCATAAGCTAAGCATGTTCTGGACTCCAGAGCATATATACATTGTATGTTGGCCGTTGGGCACTATATAGTACCAACTTATATAATGCTACCTAGTTTAGCGTACTTAGAGATGAAAAGTAGGTATCTTCTGGAGTCGAGAACATGTGCCAAACTTCCATCTCGGCTGAAGGAAGGGCGGCAGCGAACATCCGTGGATTATATTTGTACAAGCCTGTTCATGGGTACATTCACTTAGCACCTCTGTTGTAAATCCTCCCGCTTACTGTAATGTTTCCCGCACCGCATACCTATGCCTCTGTTGGTGTTAGCGTGTGTGCAAATGCCCAAAAAATAAATGTGTTTCACAAATTGCCTTGATTAAAGCCATCGCCTACTAAAATCTTCAACACCATCCAACTTTTAACAGTGGCGGCGGATTTGATTTTGACATGGGGGGTGGGCAAGACTTCGATCAATTCAGTTCAGGCACGTAGCCAGGATTTTGCTCAGGGAGGGGCCACAATACCTTTTCACCTGCCGAGGGGGAGGGGGCGGGGGTGCAGTCGGATATATTTCAAGCTCTATTCTTTCCATGCAACGCCCATAGACGTAATGTTAAAGCTTGACGGAATCCCATTTTGTCCAGTGTAAACTGGATCGCTCAAGGGGGGGGGGGGGGGGGGGAGTGGCCTACGTCCCTGATTCAGTTCACGTAGTCATATAGCTTAAACACATAGGTTGAAGGATTTGAAGCAAATTAAAGGTGATGATGATATATCGTGATTTAGTGGCGATCTATCAGGGTTGCCAGAACCCGGAAATTAAGTTAGGGTAACATACAATTGCAATGTAATAGCTACCAGAAAACAAGACCAGTTTTCAGTAGCCAAATATTGATGTTTCAAAATTCAAGTCGATCCTTGTTAACCCGCGAGTTACTGGGGTATACTCCATAACGGGACTTACTGTGGGGGGGGGGGCTATTTTTTGCCCCCCTCGGATCTCCGGAACTACTTGACCGATTGTAAAAATGCAAACGGCATTGGATATCCCTGGGCAATTAATCGAGGGAAAACTAATATTGTTGACCTCGAGGTCACCGATGACGTCACAGGTCAGGTCAAGTACAAAATGTTTGACCGTGTCAAAGGTCTCGATGGATGGAATTGTCGCGCAAAATTGCGATATTAAACGCATAAGCAGTCGATAAATCGGTATGATTCGTGTGTCTGACACTTCTAAGTACCATCCTAAGCTGTTTATGACCCTGGGTCAGGCCAAGGTCATCCGAGGTTACGAGGTCAAACTGCAGATTACGGTCATTAGGCGTTGTAACACATGTTTATTTTATTTTTTTCGTCTAGAACGCGAAGAATGACCTTAGAACATGGTTTGCTCCATATAAATAGAAGTAAAAAGCAAAAGAGGAAATGCATTTTGTATGCATAGTAATGTTGTGGTCGATTTTTATTATATAAAGGTCATAAGTAAGTCATTTCTGAAGATATCGACTTCAAATTTAGTACAGATATTCACCGAACAGGTCTTAATCACATATATTCCGGTTTTTGGATAACTCGGATTTTGTTGTGAAAATATTATAAAAACAAAAACAAATGTATTTGGATTTCTCAAAATTTTGAATAAAAAAAACTAAAAAAATCGAGACAACAGTCTTATAGCCCGGGCTATTGTCAGTAATTTGATGCAAGACAATTTAATTTATCTCAAACATTGTACCTTTGATAGCTTTTTCCGCAAACCATTATTTTTCAACAAAAATCGAAGAACATGACGTCACTCTGACGTCATTTCCGGTTGACCTATCATAACCTCATCTTTTTCCTTTGACCAACATGTTTAGAATTGATGTGAGACAAGGTACCGAAGTCCGAAAGATTGGTGACGATACTGGTGTTGGTTTAGGAGTTATTGCAAAATAACGGGAGGGGGGGGGGGGGGGGGGGAAATAGTCCCCGCCCCTAGTAAGTCGCGGGTAATATGTTCGGTGCATATAGACGTGGAGTGAAACTTATGTTTTATCAATTAGCTTCAGCTGTAAGGATTTAATCATATTTCTGACACTGTTCCATCATATAATAATTTCATAACATGCTATATTACTATATACTATATTGCTAATATTGTTTAAACTTGCGTTGCTTCACTTTTGCCTCAAGGACAAGCTACCATATTTTACTGCCATATGAAGTATATTTTTTCTTTTATTTTTAAACTTTTGAAATGTTCAGAATTTTTACCATATATGGTAAAGGATGTCATCTTCGACTACGGAAGAGGGGGGGGGGGGCAAAAAGATAGTTTTGCCCCGCTTGATTTTGCCAGCGGGGGCGGCTGCCCCCGCTGCCCCCCCCCCACACCAAATCCGCCGCCAATGACTTTTAACACACGTCTAACACGCACAGTTGGCCGTGCGATTTAAACATTTGTTTATACTGAAATCGTTTGGGGTCAGCTGTAAGATTTTATACCACATTGCTTCAGTCTGACTCTGGCCTACCCAGAACAGCGGTCAGACTTACCGATCAGCAGCCATAGGGCCTGCCTCCGGTCTGCTCTGAACACTAAGGAGTGGTTAGACTGCGCCGGCGGCAGGTGACTTACCGATCAGCAGCCAGAGGGCCTGCCTCCGGTCTGCTCTGAGCACTAAGGAGTGGTTAGACTGCGCCGGCGGCAGGTGACCTACCCATCAGCAGCCAGAGGGCCTGCCTCCGGTCTGCTCTGAGCACTAAGGAGTGGTTAGACTGCGCCGGCGGCAGGTGACTTACCAATCAGCAGCCAGAGGGCTGCGGCGGCACGCCGGACCATGGTGGTGAGGTGTCGCCCTGTCCCGTCCGGCGGCCCCCTTTATACCGCGGCCGCTTGACCGCTGACGGACAGAGTAACCGCTCTGTTTACTGGTCACACGGGCACGGGGCCGGGGCGGGGCGTGTCAGGTCGTCAGGAGGCGTGTCAGGTGGACAGGAGGAAACGTGTCACCGCCGAGTGACGCGTCCTCCAGCCGGCAGCAGTGACCTCGTGACACACTGCCGCCGCCGCCGCCGCCGCCGCCGGCGACATGACTTCAGTGGCAGGGTATTGCTGTTGGAGAAGCCACGAATAACATGAGCACAATGTCATATCTACATGTCATTTTCTGGTGGCCATATCCCATATTTAACTATATGTATATCCAAGGGCGTAGGCAAGGGGGGGGGGGACAAGGGGGCCATGCCCTCCCCCCTGGAGGCCAGGCGGGCCCCTCTGGCGACCGAGTGAGGGCCCCCTGGGGCCGAAGGCCCCTGTGTTTTGGATGGTGTCAGGCGCCCGCAAAACGCCTTACGTCGCATAAAAGAACGTCCACGAACCTAAAATAAATAGCAGCTCTTGCTTGTCTGTTAAAGGCATGTATATGTAAATACATGCAAAAGGGCCCCAGCCAGTGTTGAGAGAGACCTCTACCAGCTTTTAAAGGGCCCTGCCGATCTGCAGATGGTCCCCTGACGGCATTTAGAGGGCCCCTGACGGTTGTAGAGGGCCCTCTGCCAGCCTTGATAGGGCCCTGCCGATCTGTAGAGGGTCCCTGTCGGCCTTTAGAGGGCCCTGCCGATCTGTAGATCGACCTGCCAATCTGTAGAGGGTCTCTGTCGCCATTTAGAGGCCCCTGTCGACCTGTAGAGGGCCCTCTTCCAGGCTTTATGGGCCCTGTCGATCTGCAGAGTGTCCCAGCCAATCTGTAGAGGGCCCTCTGCTGGCCTTTATAGTGCCCTGCCGATCTGTAGAGGGCCCTCTGCCCGCCTTTAGAGGGCCCTTCCACCATGTAGAGGGCCTGCCGATCTGCAGAGGGCCGCCTGTCGGCATTTAGATGGCCCCTTCCGGTTATAGAGGGCCCTCTGCCGACTTGTATAGGGCCCTGCTAATATGTAGAGGGTCCCTGCCGGTCTGGAGAGGGCCCTATGCCGGTCTTTAGAGGGCCCTGCCGATCTGTATATCGCGCTGTTAATCTGTAGAGGGCTTCTTCCGGCATTTAGAGGGCCCTGCCAACCTGTAGAGGGCCTCTGCCGGCATTTAGAGGACCCTACCGACCTGTAGAGAGCTCTCTTCCAGGCTTTACGGCCCTGTCGATCTGCAGAATGTCCCAGCCAATCTGTAGAGGGCCCTCTGCTGGCCTTTAGAGGGCCCTGCCAATCTGTAGACCCCCTCTGCCTTTAGATGCCCCTTCTAGCATGTAGATTGTAGAGGGCCCTGCCGACCTGTAGAGGGCGCTCTTCCAGCCTTTAGGGGCCCTGTCGATCTGCAGAGTGCCCAGCCAATCTATAGAGGGCTCTCTGTCGGCCTTTAGCTGGCCCTGCCGGCCTTTTGAGGGCCCTCCCGGCCTTTAGATGGCCCTACCGATCTGTAGATCGTCCTGCCAATCTGCAGAGGGACTCTGCCGAGCTGTAGAGGGCCCTCTTCCAGCTTTTAGGGGCCCTGCTGATCTGTAGAGGGCCCTCTGTCGGCCTTTAGAGGGTCCTGCCGATCTGCAGATGGCCATCTTCCGGCCTTTAGAGGCCCCTGCCGATCTGTAGAGTGCCTCTTCTGTCCTTTAGAGGGTCCTGTGGTGGTCAGATGGCCTACGCTACGCTACGGAATTACGCTACGCTACGTTTGGTTTTTAGGTCAAAACTACTCTACCGAATTACGTTACGGTATATTTTGCTACGTTACGGATTACGCTATTTTTCGTTAAACGTAGCTTAGAATATATCGTACTACGATACAAAAGATACCAGGAAAATCAACATTATGTAACGGTGATGTTTCGTTCATCCACATTTCTAACTTTCCTATCAACCAGCCGTCATGGTTTTTATTTCGTGACAGACATTTGCGAAGACATTCGTAGCACAGTCACAAAGCATCATCATTAGTGAAATGTGTGGTGCAAAGGTCATAGCTAGCCTATATCCAGGCACCTTTTATTGATTGTTGCTGGTGTAAGGTACCTAACCCGACATTGACTGGCGTAAACATTCTTCTACCGACCATTGGCAATAGCAATAGATCAGAAACCAATAAAGCTATCAAGCTCCCGAGTTTAACCAGCATTAACTTGTTCGCCCCTGTAGCTCAGACGGTAGAGCGCTGAACTTTAGATGGTAGACCTCGCTCAGTGTGGCAGGCCGGGTTCAAGTCACTTCGGCACTCGCTATTTGTCCCTGACTAGGATGGCCTGCGGCTGGTGGCAGCGGTCGCACTCGCTCGTCGCACACTCACAGGTCAGGTGACGTCAGAGGACGGGGCGGACCTTGTCTTAAATGTCCAGGTATGTTCGTGTGCGCAAAACTTTCGCTTCTAAATTATGCCAGTTACTGTTAATTGCGAAGTCTGATGGTTGGGTCAGGGTCTGTGCAACAAGCTCTGCTTAGCGCGAAACCTGACGTCGAAAATTAATTCACTCAAATTATTCGGACTTAATTGATAAAACAAGTATTTCAAACTGAG